>JBAMHV010097589.1:0-22457 GCA_037177535.1 Pseudomugil gertrudae
AATATGAAACGATAGACACTTTAATCGATTTGAATTGAAGAAAAATTATATGTATTTAGAATTATTGGTTTTTAATTTATATCAAATTTTAGAATTTATATAATCTAAGGTTTTTAGTAAGTAAAAAAAAACAAAAAATAAATTATCAAAAAATGGATTACATGGCCTTAAATTAGATAATGGATAGAAACCCCAGTTTCATAATATGCATTTTATAAATAAAATAAATCGATAATAATAAATTAGATAAGGATATTAAAAAAAAATGAGATGTTGTTTAATATAAAATTTGGTCTACTAAAACAATTACAAGTCTTTTACAAATTTTTTGAATTTAAAAGTACAAAAAACTTGAATCATACACGATTCGAAATTTGATTTATTGAAGAAAATAAAGAACCATCGTTAAGCGAGATATCCACTGTTTTTTTATAAAAAATTGAAAGTTCATTATTGCAATATTTACAGAAATAAATAATATTGGATTTTAATCAATTTCGTCCTAACTTTATAAAAATGAAGATCATTATCAATGCAAAATAATTTTTCAATATTTTTTTTATTGCAATATATAAATATTTATTAACGTTTTGAAGAAAAAAATTTTATTTTATTACATTCTAAAATATATATAAATTTATTTTCTGATTTGGTTTATTTCTATCGTCAAAAAAATCTCATCAACTGATATATTTATTTATTATACTATGGGCAGTTTTAATTGATCTTTCCTCTATTTTATCAAATCATTTCTTGTTTGTGAGAATTGTTTTTAATTAAACTTTTATCTCTTCTGGTCGCATGCATGATGAAACTTAAAAATTATTTTCTTTATAACTTGTCATACACTTAAAAGGTTTTTTCTTATATATTTTTATTTAAATTTTTTAAAAAAATCTAATTAAGGATTCACTAATTTTTTTTGTATGTTTTCTATCAGATAATTAATCACATATCTTAAAATTTTAAATTTTTAAAGTTTATCTTTTCACGAGAAAACCTTTGCTTCTTTTACAAATCCAAAAACAAATTGAATTTATCTGATTTATATCGTTTGACGAGAACTATACCACAAACTGAAGGTTTTCTACATATTTTGACGATGTCATTCCTTTTATATATATGGCGTAAAATTTTCATCTAATATTTTATCTTTCAATCATAAAGAATTTATAATTGATAAAATAAGTCGTCTAATGAATTGACATTATAGAATAATTGTAAAAATTTTTATAATCAGTAAAAAGAATTTCATAAATTAATATTTCTTTAAGCGCATTAATTTTTTTCGATGATTATTTTTTTTCCATATGGTTAGAAAATGAATAATATACGGGTAAAATTATATTCTCATGATTATTCGCAGTCGGTGAATTGAGGGAATTCATAAGAAATAAATAGAAGGAAACTTTTTGAAAATTTATATGTGGGATTCATAGTCTATTGAATATTTCAAGTATCTTTTATATTTTTTTTTTGGTTGTACATTAATGCTATATTACGACTTTGGAAAATTTCATGAAACTATTGACAAATTATTAAAACAAATTGCAACATAAAGCCCAAAAAATCGATAATTTAAAATTTCCATGTTAAAAAAAAAATTTTAAATTTTTCACATATGCAACAGGCAGAATATTGAATTCGTGTTATAAACATTTTTCCCAATAAGCTATTATTTTTCAATATATTTATTAGTTAAGGCTACAAACCTAACTACAAGATAATAATTTATTTTATTCTTTATCTTTTACCTTCGTATAATTTAATGAAATATATTTTGCTATATTTTGTAATAATTATTCAACTTGATTAGAATTGACTTTTTCGGATTAATATTTCATAACTTTTGACAGCAAGAGTTTCAGGCTACTCCTATGTGATATTATTACATCAACTGTAGGAAATTTGTTAATTAATATTTTACTCTATCCCACATGTTGCTTTTTTCCATTATATGTAATCTTTTATTTTTTAAAAGCATTATTAACATTATTTATGACATACGCTTTTGTTTTAAAAATGTGTATGTATTAAAATAGGCAGATATCTGCAAACAGCAGACTATTCGCTAAAGCCATCGAGTTTGAAAAAATAATTTCAATATTAATTTCCACTTCAAAAAAAAAAGAAATCTTTGTATTGCTTAGAAAACTGTTTGTTAAATGAGTATTATTAATTAAAAATTTTATCTAAAATGGGTCTACGTCTAAACATTTCTTAATCTTATTCCATATATTATTAAAAAAAAAATTTTTAATCTGGTGAACAATTTCAATGGAATATTTTTTGATTTTTTCATATTTCTTTTGTGTCTATTTTGAGGTTTAGAGTAGAGCAAAAACTTTAAATCTCTCGTTACAATTTCGAATAAATATGTGATAATACATCAATAAAACAGTTTATCGATGTGTTTGTTGATAGATTCAATTTTATTTTCGAATCCTAATTGCTACAAAATTTAAATTTTGAATTGATTTCTATCAAAAAAAACCTGTTTTAGGTTATTTTTATGAAAATGAAAATTTAAATTATACTTAATGTAATTGTAAGAAAGGCTTTTTATTAAAAAAAGGTGTTTAAAAGTGTTGCAACCTTGCCAATAGTCAATTACAATGTAGGCAACACTTTCAAAATCAAGAGAAGGTAAAAAAAACTGACTGTACATACACATCAGTTTCAAGTGGCATAGTAAATATTTGTGAAAATATGGAGACTCTATCAAACAAAAAAACATGCTTGACGAAATTCTCTTTTTGATTTGAAGCTCTCTTGATAGCATTTCAACATGGCACCGAAATTAAGGTTATTTATGACAATGTTTAAGGTATGAAATCGCATTAAAACATAACTTCCTAGAAAATTAATAGTTTTAAAAATTTAATATTTGAGCCTCTGTGCATAAATTTCAAAAAATGAATCTTGGTTATACGATTTTTTAAATTAGACAATAAAAAGAGGTCGTTGAAGTCAGATTTAAACTCGTATCAATAGAGAGAAAATGGAATAATTTATATTTTTTTAAAGTTTTGAAAACGTTGCTTCAGAAAAATTATATTTTAGCTACTTTAGATGTCACTAAGCCTTCCAAAAAATCAGCAAAAATTTAAACTGAGACAAAGGCTTAATTTTAGTTAGCCTATTTCAATTACATTTTAAAGGAACCTACGGGCTGCTGATCCCAAATTATTAAACATGCATTTATCGCCCAAAATTATTTACGCAACACTCATAAATCTGTGTAGTGATATTGGATGGCCCATCTGTAGTGACATATGTGCAAAAAAAGAAAAGCATTTGGTTTAAAAGAACTATCAATTGAAACATATTTAAGGAACTTCTGGCTGGTATAAAATTATGGGGTACAGGCAGTAGATCACAACAGGGCTAAATCAAGAAACATAACAAAGGTAAAACATATGACACCAACAAAGACTACTGATATGGCTCATACAGCCAATCCAAGTACAGCACAATACATTTAGACATGACATTAAGAGCCGAATATCACAGGTTCATGAGTCAACCAAGACTGATATCAACAGCCCCTACTGTAAGTCTCTGAAGAGATGTTGCGGCTGCTTCATGGGTGCTTCTACCATTGGTAGAAAATTATATTTTTCCAATGGCATGATGAAATTCGTTGAGTAAAATGTTACAAATGCCAGGGATTTTAGACGATTTCAAAATAACTTAAGATCTCAACGTTAAAACTAAAAGTTATTAATTTTCACAACACATCAAGTAACTACCATATTATTTTTTTTATAATTGATTAAAAATTCATTATATTGTTTCAGTATTTATTCACAAGAATGATAAAACATTTTAATTTTAGAATCAGATTTAGATGTTGACTCTTATCTTTAGCTTATTTATATATTTTGTTGATTCAAACCCGTTCTTTAAATATTTCAATCAAAAAATTTAATATTTAGTTTAGAAAAAAATTGTTTTTTTACTTTATTTATCTAATTAGATATTCTGAAAAAAGTATTTTAAATGTTCTTCCTTGGATCTAACATTAAATTTTATATCGTCAAGATAGAAACCTGGAATTAGAATATCTAACCTTTTCTATAGATCAAAGCAAAAATGTTTAGAATCAATGGCTATTCAGAAAAGTAATCGAGTAAAATGAAATAATCAAATAAAAGTATCGAATTAAATTATATTTCAGCAATATTTGTTAAACTTTTGTTTACTCATCTGCTGAATCTAAATAATGTTTGGATAATTTTTAACGTTATAACGATTTGAAAACTTATTCATTTTTATTCGGATTTTGATATTGGTCAACTTGTCGTTTTGATTATCAAAACAGAAAAATTCAAATAAAGACGAATTGATCACTTTTTCTTTAATCGACAGCTTATATGAGATGCGTTCTCTTATTGTTTAAATTATTAAACTCTTTCTTTATCGTCGAATTTATGAAAATTATTTTTAATAAAATTTTTATTTGTAAAAAACGAATCTGATTTCAAAAATATAGATAATGAATTGAATTAGACAAGGAATAATAAGATTTTTAATTTTCATGATTCATAATTTTATCTGAAATAAATTTTATTTTATTTATTAATAAAAATTCATTCATTTACATAAGCAATCTAGACGTTTATTCGATGTAAATCTTAAAATATTGTGCAATGATGTAGTAAACAAGAAATCTATTTTTCATAATTTTCAACAAATATGTGAATTTCTATTTTTCACCTATGATGTGTATTATAAATTTACATGTGACAGTTCGTTTGTGACATGGAAAAATAAAACTTTAAAAATTATCTCTTTATATAGTCAATTAATTTATATTACATAATAATATTTTTTTTAAATTTTTTATCACAAAAAATCGTGTAAATATTTAAATATTTTCCATTTTTTAGTCTATGATCAAAGATAAAGGTTCAAATACTATTAATATTTAAATTAAAAGTGCTGACATTAGAGTTTCCTTTTTTTAAATGATGAATAATCATATTCTTTCTATACTCTTTCTTTATATATACCGTTATTCTATAACAGAGATGGACAACCCTTTTCTATTGACGTCTATATTGAATTTATTTGTCATCTGTTTTGCACATATATTTTTTTTCTTTATTTTGTAGTCCACAAAACAGGAAAATAAAACCTAACAATAATTTAATAAAATAATGCTTTTTTTGTCAGCTAAATTCACACCCAAATTACTTTGAATGAAATATATGAGAAAAATGTAATTGTACACATTTTATTATAATATTCTTAAACTATGGAAGAATGTTGACGAGATTTTATTCGCGGGACTAAATTTTGATTGCTGTCAGTTAGCAATACTTGGATTTAGGTTTTTATTTTTTTTAAACTACTAAAAACCTCATCGCAGATTTTTATAAACTCAAAAACTGAAACATAAGTTTGACTGAAATTATAGTAAATATTGTATGGAATTTTTTATTTTTAATTATTTATCGTAGTTAATATTTTTTTAGGATTGTATTAATGTTTAACTTTTGAAAAAAAAAAGTTTAATAATTTTAATTTATAATTTAAACTTAAGCGAAATTGTAGTTGCTAAAATATTTCATTTATGTATTAATTTGCGATTCTTCATGCGATTAAATGATTTAATCGAATACGCCTATTTTTCTGGCTCAATAATAAGATTTTTAATTTCATAATTCGCAAAAATAATCAAAATTTAAACAAAGAGCCTTTTAGATTGACAAGAAACCATGTACTAATTTAGTATATTTAAATATTTAATCAATTACGATAGTAACTAATCATTGATATCAAGAAATGATTTAATATTAGAATTTTCAAAAATTTTGCGAGCCTATTCGAAGGTCTTCGTAAACAACTCTTACAGCCGCAAGTAGCCCGTAGATTATAGTTTGCCCACCAATGTTCTATAAAATTAAACAATTGAGTTTTTGTGAGGATTTTGGATACTTAAATATCTTTTTAATTAGAGCTGAAAGATTTGTTGACTTTACTTTTTTTTAATTTAAGTTAAGATATAGTCATTTAATTATTTTTGTTATTGATGTATTTTGATTTTCGAGAAGAAAAATCGTTTATCATTGTTCACATAACAGCGAAATGAATGATAGTTCTTCTTTTTATAATAATTGGTCAGACAATTTTTTTAATCATTTTTGAAACATAATCAAAATTCTTAACTTTGGGTTTAATAATTGATTATACTAAAATATGAATTAAGGTTTAATTTTTGTATTCTTAGAACATAGATTTTATAGTTTCCGAATCGAATTGATTATTTGACGGTAAAATATATTATCAAACCAACCCCAAACGGTATCGTTTTATAATTACACCCTTTAGTCAAAAATATATCACTTTTATGTAATTTTTAAGAGTTTAGTGTTTTTCTAAGGGTTTTTATTCTTGTATTTGTTTTCCAATCTTTAAAGGTTATAAATTATATATTCGTATTTTTTTAAATAATATCATTTACTTATTTCAAATTTTTTCTCTTAAAAAGATTAATCATAATATGGGTTATATAAAAACTGGGTTTTAAAAAACCGCTTTACGAATTTTATTTTATAAAACCGGTTATACCAGTTATTTGAATCTTTAAAACTAAAAAAACAAAAATATTTTATTTATTATTTCTTTATTTGTTAGTTTGATCAAATACGATTTAATCAATAAAAGTAAAGAATACTGATATTTTTTTTCTTCAATCAGTTCATCTTTTCGACCCAATATATCAGATAATGATAAAATAGGCTCATTTGAAATTGATTGGGTCATATTATTTTTTTAATATATGACGAATCAAAAATTTTCGTTTCTATTTTTTTGTAATCACATAAACAAAAAATTCCTTTTGAAAATAGATTTATTTACATATTTTTTGTCTCGTGGAAATATCCTAACTGGTTTTGAAAAAACATCTTAAGGATCTTTTTATATAGAAAAATATAAGATTCTAATTTATCTTTCCATTTTCGAATTCGTGTTTAGATATCCTTAAAAAATTTTTAATAATAATTGAGTATACAACCTTTTTTTAAAAAAAAACAAATTTTCCTTAATATATGAATTAATATCATCTCGTTTCCCCATCGCTCTAACTGTTAATATCATTGGTTTTAAAATCTTAATAATCACTCATATTATAAATATCGACATGAAATCAATTGAATTTATATTTTTAATGAGATCTTAAATTACAAAAACAATTATTGAATTCAATGTACAAGCGTTTCTTTGTGAATTTTATACATTTCAATCTAATTTGTAAGTCAAATATTCAATTAAAATCTTTAACATATTTTATAAATACGTAAATCCATATAAAGCTTTTCGGTTTGAATTTTTTTAGAAATATTTGTATTTTTTTTTCATTTAATACATGATTCTATTAAAATATTTTACCACACTTGACCTAATTAATTTTACTTTATATTTGTAAAAATTTCGAATCAAAAAAATCGCATTTTAGGCTGATATTTTAAGAGTTATCTATAATATTTTTTTTTCTTCTTCGCACAGAAATTTATTGTATAGTTCATTTGTCACAGTCAAAAATGTTTTAATGAGAATAAAACAAATTAAAAATTTTTGATTATATTCTTCCAAATTTTTTTATAACTGTAGCTTTGTGATTTTTGATGCAAACCTATCGCCTTGTAAATCAAAAATCATATCTCTTTTTGTCTTAAACAAATTTAAATATTATCGTTGTACAGCTAAATTTTATATTAGAGAAGCCAAAGTGATATTTTTCTCATTAAATTAAAGTTATATTTTATATATGCTATTTTTGGTTATTCATTTATCTTTGTTTATAGAATATCGCTTATTATATTTTCAATAAATAAAATTACTATCTATTAACGTGTCATATATTTCAAAAGAATGTATATGTAAAATTTATTTTTCTAAAGAATTAATAGCTTTTAAATAAAATATTTATATTTTTAACTATTGCCGCATTTAGTGCTATATGCTGGCCTTATAAATATTACCAATCTAATGCAACAAACGTTGATGCAATTATTTTTATATTAATATCTTTTTAAAATTTAAAACTTTTTCAGTTTAAATATATTAAAACCAGTTTTAAATGACTTTTTATTGTATTCTATTTTCGACGACTTTCAAATGTTTATGCAGATCGTAAGTTTAACCTTTTTTGAAATTCTCTATACTATTTAAAAACTTGAGTATGCTTTTCTTAACCAACATTTATACAAAAATTAAAAAGTTAATGACATTAAAACTTAAAAATTATTTTTATATTTAATCGGAATAATATATTACTAAAAAATATTAATTTTACATGAAAACTATGTGCTAATAATTATTTTTAAAAAACGGAATATTGATTCGAAAAAAACGGTTTTCTAATTTTTAAAAATTTTTTCTATAAATCGAAAACTCCTAATTCATAACTCTTTGTTTCGATATAATTATTCTATTTATAAAAAAACGTAATTTGTTGCGAATCGTATAAAAAATATACTAATTAACTGTTGTTTGTTTTATATTACCTTAAGAGCCACGTCTTAAATAATATTTTTTATAAATTCAAATCACTTGATTAATTAAAAATAAATATTCGATTCGGTACATAGAACCAATTTTAAATAAATAGTTTTATTTATGTTCTTTTAAAAGGTTGAAAAATATTTTATTTATAAATAGAGATCCATAATGAAATAAGTAATTTTATCAATATATTTTTAAAAATATAAATGATTTTATTTTAATGACAAAATATCCTTTAAAAGAAAAACCAATTTTCAATTTTTTTATATTTTTTGCTTCTTTTATCTTTTACAATAAAAATTAATGGTTTTTTAACATATTCTATATTTGATAAGCCGTTAAGATAAATATTTTTTTTGTAAAAGTTAAAAAAATTATCAAATTATTTAAAAATAGTGTTTTTTTATAATGAATATATTTAATATATTTTTGATCCCATAAAGATAACTTATTTATGGCTATTCGATTATATAGGACTTTAGTCTCGTCTCAAAAGGATGTGCCTATAGGCGCTTAAAGTGTGCAAAACCAGTCTTGGATGAGTAATAGATATAACATAATTTATAAATATTGAGTGGATTATATTATAATATTCCCTGATTGACAAGGTGCGCCTACTGTCAGTTAAAACAACCTTATCAAATTTTTGATGAAAATTGTCCCCTTATTAGATAAATTCAAAATGAAAGTATACATATTTGGAAAGGGATAATTTACATACTTTTAAATTTCAGTAAACAGATTGTCTATTTTTAAATACACTTGAGACTATATTACTTTTGTTTTTCGGTTTATATTATTAAAAAAGTACATGTAATATAATACCTTTTTTATTTCTTTTACACTTAAAAATATGACTTGATTTCCTTTTACGTATTTATTATCAAAGTAAGATTTGTTAAAATTTATAGAATTTTGGTAGAAAAAATATTAATAATTTTACTAAGGTAGGGAAAATTCTTTTTGTTTTGATGAAGGTGTTTTTACCAAAAAAAATTTTAAAAATGAAATATTTCATTTTTAAAACCAGTCAAGGATTGGTACGAGTAAATTTTATATAATTGAAATGAAATGCGCCATAATCAATAATAAAGCAAAATATTTTTTCTTGGATTCTTTCTGGTAATGGTTGAAAACTCTTTAGAGTTTTATTTAAATTCAAAAATAATAATCTATATACGTTTGACAGCAATCATACAAAATTTTTAAATGAGTGATGGATCTATATATGGGTTTAGATCCTTAACACTTTGTATAGGTTCTTCCTTGAATCTAGATAAGTTACAGATTTGTGTTTATGATGGTTATAATGATATTGACTTGATCTTTAAATTTAAGTTATTTGGTATGATAAATGGTTTTTTTAAATGTCCATGATTTTTAAGAAAATTACTATCTTGCATGGTACATACAAGAGATATCTTTATAAACAATGGTTAAATTTTCAGTTTATAGGTTAATAATTCATCAAGTTCTAAGATGTATTAAAAATTTTGCCATAAAGGGTTATATTTTTTCATCCGAAAGTTATTTTTGATAATTTTTTTATAAATCTAATAGTTTTTCAATAAGGTTGTTTTAACTGTATTTTACCTATATAATTTTCACTTCGTCTGTATCAATAAAATTTTTCAAATGACCAATTAACTTTCCTGGTGAATAAAAAAATTTCTATTTTTATATGCGATATCGAATTATTCACACTTACCCAATTTTCAGTTTTTCAGTACTCTTAAGATTTGAGGTAGTTTTATTTTAGACAATGGTGATATGCTCTATTTTATCATCATTATTAGATGATTGATGAATATTAAAACTTTTTGATCTTTGTAAGAGATATCATTATCCATTTTACAGTTTAAGTTTTTAATTAGAGTGTTTTATTTTATCACAAATACAAAAATTATAGTTTGTTTTTCTACATATTTAATTGTTTCAGTCTGTGTAAAATTTTTGTATTTAAAATTTATCATTTGAACTTGGTATAAACAATATAAGTTCTCATCATTTCTTTAGAGTGTCTTTTTTGACGAATTTGGAAACCGATTACTAATAATAATGGATTTAAAAACGTTTTCCCATTTACTGTCGACTAATTCTCTAAAAGTTAATCAACTATCTACATGATTTATCTAAAGGAAAATATTAAATTTGTTCTAATTCTTTAAGGATGTTAAATCAAAAATTAAACTTGAATACAAAAGTAGAGATTCAATAAAATAATAATTTTAAAAAATAAAAAATATCATTTTTTTATAAAATAAGTATAAAATTAAAAACCTAACGTTAAAATTAGCAAATTTATTCAATATAATAATAATTCCATTATATATCAGTTCAGCTGGATTGAACTTTGTGCTGTTTTCAAACTAAATTTTAAATGTAGATCGATTAATTTTAATAAAACCTTCAAATAAAATTTCGTAAAGAAAATAAATATTCATAAAAAAAGTGTAAATTATAATGTTTTAAAAATTGTTAGATTTAATATTTCTTCAAAAATTGATATTAAGGGTAGTTATATTATTTTTTTTTGTACATTTAATAAATATTTTTCCAAAATATTTGATTAAAAAATAGGTTTAATTAAAGGGTGTATTTTCAAGATGGATTTGATCATATAAATTGGAAATGCGAAAAAACGGAATATTTAAAATTTACTCAATTATGAAAAAAAATTTTTAATGTTGGAAGCAGAAAAATAATGTCCCTATATTTAATACAAGAAAAAAATTCTTTTTATCGTTTAACACTTATTACCATTTAAATAATGATTATATTACATTGTTAAAATTATAAATAAAAAAATAATGTTTTTCCTTAAAAGACGTAGAAATAAATTGTGTTATTTTGTAATTTGACTTTATTTTTTAGATTTAATGCTGCAACAACTCAAAAGGAATGCAACGAAAAAGCAAAACAATTTAGTTATTTTTCATTATTAAATAGTTTATAAAAATCCAAATTTATCAATTTAAATTGCAATTTTGTCGAATAAACTTACTAAATTTATTTTAAAATATATCACAACATTTTCTTTTAAAATAATTTATTATCTATCGTTAAAATTTGTTTATAGAATTATTTTAGTGAAACATACGGTATAACTACTGAACAAGCCTATAGATCTTAAATAACTTAAATTTTAAAACATTAAATTTTTAAAATTAACATTTGCAATATTTTAAGAATATATAAATTAAGAATCCTTAAACAAATGAAAATCCTAGAAACGCGGAAAACAGGGGTTACTTTAAGAAAATGTGATTAGATAAGATTTAACGCTGATCGTTGTTGTAACCTCATTCGTTATATTGATAATAACTTATTATATGAAATCATCTTACGTTCAATCAAATTATTATAAAGGTTAAAATTTATGTGATTAACTGTACATCATTATGTTAAAATTATTATCAATAATTTGTATTTAACAGATATTTTATCACAAAATATGTAAATAAAAATACATGGTTATCGAATATACCAATATTTATAAACTTAATCGAATCGGAGAAAATAAATGTATTTTTTAATTTTTTAGTTCGAAATATTTTATAAATTTAGATTATCCTCATTATTATGTTCTATATTTTATTTAAAGAAAATTACATATTTTTATTGATGCCATAATTTCTGAATTATTTTTTAAAATCTTTAATTACATTTTTATGCTCTTATATATACTTCCTCCAAATGCCAAAATGTTCAAAAAATATATATCATTTTATTTTATCAGAATGTCAACAATAATCAACTATTTTATATTTATTAAAAATTCGATAAATTTCGAAAAACTATTTTCTTTTAAGGTTTATTGTTTGTTGAAGTTTTTTTTTATACACAGTACTTCGATTTAAATTTCGTTTATTTGTATAAAATAAAAAGTATGTATTTTCTTAATATTCCAAAAGCAAGGATAATGTTTGATTGAAAGAAAATCCATGTCAATGTTTAACTAAGCTAAAAATTTTTTTCTTTTAATTAAATTACAAAATATCTTATAAATAAAGGATCTTACACAATTGTATTGTTAAAAAAAAATTTTAATTTCAAATAAACATAAATTAATAATAAATAACCGATAAATTTGTTCGTTTACTGTTTGGGTAAATAAAATAAATAGCATATCCTGAATTTATACTAAAATTTATATAAGGATATAATTTGTTACTTAAATTTATAAAAGTATACAAAACTAAAAATCAATTTTAGTTCAAAAAAATTATATTAAGTTTTTAAATTGAATCATTTAAATAAATTCAAAGCATTCAATATTTGCCATTATGAGTTTATAAATAGTTAAATTTTTTTTAATTAACATGTTAAGATTATTACTATTGATTCTTATAAAAAAAATTATCACTCATTAATAACTGTGCTATTTATTTTACATTCATATAAATAAAAATTTATTTTTTGGGTTCATATTATATTAATCACTTATTCGAAGAAAAATTTAATATTTTTCCTAAAAAATAATCATTTTTGTTTGAAAAATATATTTTTTTGTTATTTTTGAATAAACTCTGTGGTTTTAAAGAAATTTTTACTAGTTTACCTCGCAAGATACCTAAAAATATTAATTAGGTCAGTAGTGAACCCTGCACTATCTGTTGAACACTTCTACTATATATAAATGAAATTCATGAGTATGTAAAACAATTATTATTTTTACTTATAGGAACGCAGAATTGAATTTTTCATTTTTGATGATGAATAATGTATAGAGGTGTTAAGAGACTTGCATCTAATGAATCTAGTTAGTATAAGAAATTTTCTATCGACTAATTGTAAAAAAAAATGTTGTGTAATTTTATTATCGATATAGTAGGGCGAATTATATACTTTCTAACCGACTTAACAAATCTCAAAATCAAGAAAAGATTATTATAACTGTTTATTTTGTTTTTACTTTATGATTTTGAAGTACTATTTATAGATAATAGATTAGTGTTTACTTTTTGTCTCGGTGTATGTCACTGGTGTTTTTTGATTGTTTTGATTTTATATATTAATTGTTCGCAATGATATTTCTCTATATAACGATATAGTCATGCCGTAATCTAAAAATAATCGAACATTTAACAGATTTTAAGTTTATAAACAGCTAAGTCTAGTCGAAAACTTTTCATAATAATATCACGACAGCAATATTTTAATATGAATGCGCGGGAATGTGATAAATGATTGAAAAAGTTGAATTCAAATGGTAAAAAAGATGTAAATTAATATATAAATATACATATAAACAATAATAAATGTTTATGTTTAATTTTTTTAGTCTAAATATGTAAATGTTATTTTACTAAAATTCACATTCCTTAAAATAAAAAATATTATTTTAATTATTTTTGAAAACAAATTTTTTTATATATAATTTAAAAATTTTAACTAAATTACAATAGATTTATACACATATATTATTAAAATATTTAGATATAAAATTAAATATTTTTGGTGATTTTCAATTCTTCACAAGTTTAAGCAAGTTATTTTATTTTTTTTCTAATAATTGTCATTTTTTCTTGGAGCATTTATTTTACTGAATCTAAAAATTTAATTTTTCTCAAATCGTAAAATTTACGTCTTTTCTAATGAAATTATATCCTTATTTTCTATTTTTGTTAAAATTCCCGTTTTAACTTTTAATTTGCAAAAAAAAATCATTCAATAAAAACCCTAATTTATTTAAAATATATATTAAAAAATTATATATATATATTTATTTAATTTTAATAAAAAAAAAAAATTTAATTTTGAATTAATCTTAAATAAAAATTTCTAAGTTCAATACAATCTATTTCTTTAAAGAAATGATTAAAAAAATAAATTATTTTTCTTATATAGTATTGTTTATTCAAAATTTTCGTTTTTGAAAATTTTTTAAAACTTATCATCTTATGATTATATTTTATAACTAAAACATTAAAAAAATTACTCTTTATATGTGTTTATACGATTATCCATGCTCAAATTTATATAAAAATCCATACAAACGGAATTTTTAAATTACATCTCAATGAATTAAGATTAAGTATTATAACAATTAATTTTTTATATATTGTAGATAATTTGTTAAATTTTAAAAATATAATTTTTAAAATTTTAAGGTAAATAAATAAAAATTTTAATCTATTGTTTTTTTAATATATAAATATATTTTAATGGCTATTTGTATCGATAAATAATTTTTTATTACTATATTAGCGATTGTAATTGATTAAAATTTACTTTAAAAATCGTTATACAGGTTAAAAACCCACGTTTTGCTATAAATAATATTTCTCATCATTTAAAGATAATTCGAAAAAATTACAATAATTCATAAATGATTTATTCTTCTCTTTTTTAATCGATCTTTTGTTTTATTATTTTACAGAAAATACATTAATTAACAAAATGCATAATGTTATAACGTTTTTTTTATACGAAATTATATATACTTTGATGTAAAAAAACATAGACAAGTTCACTTGACTCTTTTATTTTTTTGTTGCGGTACCGTTTAACAATGAATATATATAAAGGCTTCTTAAAATAATTACATATATGATATTGTTAATATTTCGATATTTGAATCGATTTTCACATAAATTGTTATGATTATCTATTGTTTTACGTTCTAATACATCTTTTAATTAAGATATTCGCATTTTTGTTCTTAAAAACTAATTTTATAAAAAAAAATGATATTGAGATCTACAAAATTTTAAGTTTTTTGGTATCAAACGATTCATAAAGAAACTTTTTAAAATATACTAAAATATCAAATATTGTTAAAATTTGAACATTGATAGTTAAATAAATAATTCCAAAATTTATAAAAGTCCGAAATTTTAACCCATCAATACTTACAAATGTTAACGAATTATATATTCAAAAAAAATATTTATCAACAATCATAATTTAAATTGAATACAATAATAATTTCCTTGTTTAATTTAAGATTTTTTAAAAATTGTTAATAAAGCCATGTAAGTTAATTTCCTCAAATTTTTTATTTAAAATACTTAAGTTAATAAACTTATAAAGGATGATCATGAAAAAAACTTATTTTTATCTTAAAAATTAAGATGTGTTTTTTTTAAATAAAAAATATACCTTGTTTAATTAATATATTATTAGTTGAAAAAAATAAGTTTATCTTGTAGATCAAATTTAAAAATATTAAAAAATATAATAAATTTTTTCACTTATATAAAACTGAAAGTAATATGTGTTTTTTGATATCTGTAATAAACCTCTTGATAAAATATTATAAATGATTTATCTCGAGTAAATTATGGATTGAGTTTGCTCATTAAATGTTTTTATTTTTGAAGAGAAGTTCTCAAATCACATCACTCTATTTTATGATAAATTATTATTATATATAATTGTAATATCACTAAAAAGCATAAATATTTTTATGGAAAAATAATTTAAAAATAAAAATTAATGTTATCCACAAAAGTTTTTATTAATTTTAATGACATTTCAAAATTGATATATTAAAGAAATCGATATAACCTAATTTCTGTTTTCATAATGTTCACGATTAAAAAATTTTTTTACAATCATTATAATCACATGTTATATATAAAAAATTAAAAAAAAAAGATATATGATTTTAAAAAAGAACTTAAATAATCTTAACTTTTTTGTTTTCGAGTTATATTTAAATAAAGAGTCAGACAATTGTAATGGATGTGTAATTGCCTTATAGAATCTACTATAAGAGAATTACAGAGGATCATTAATAATTAATTAGTTATTATTATACATATTTATGATCTTGAACTGACTTATTGTATGAACTTCATTTTATATTAATTTATATGGGAAAAGCATGTACATGTCGCAACATATATCAAAATGACAGAAATAGTTGAGTAAGCAGTAATTAAAATTTAGTATTCTACCAGTATAGGTTCCAGCCTCGATAATACGAATACTTCAAAGATCACAGGAATAACAAAAGTTTAGAAAAATTAGAAAATTCGCTCAAAAAAAAGAAGGCGATCCAAAAGAAGAACCAATGAATAAAAAAAGCATAATCATATGTAAAGAATAGAGTATAAGAGAATCTGAAGAAACTCGACTACGAAAACTAGTCTAGGAAAACACATCATTTTGCGTCCCTGACGCACAAAAATTTAACAATTTCTTACGAATAACACAATAAAATAAAAATTTATCGTATTGCATCAATCGCACGGAATGTCAAAAACACTGTTCGATTAATCTGACTGCGTCAAATCATCAACGCGATTTTTATAAAAATTAACAAGGTTTACATCAGTATGCTTAAATTGGAGGAACCGTAAATCGCTTGAGTGTAAATGATTAAATATTTAAATATATCAAATTTTCATAATTTTATTATCTAATTTCTATCTTATAGTAATTTATTTCAGAGATCCAAATTTGAAAAAAACGAAATAATTGATATTTAAAAAAATGTTCGCAAAAGTCAATCATTTAGTTACCCATCACTATAAAATAAGATGATTTAAGCAAAATTTGCAAAATTTTGTATCATCTGCATGCAGAGCTTGATTGGCTAACCGCAATACCTGGAAATTTTTAGTGGCCTTACCGATATATGAAATTTTTATAAAATTAAAATATATTAATTTAAATTTAAAATTATGATATTTGGTTAACTATTAATCATTTACTGTAGCAGCATAAATTTTACAAACGTATGTGTTGTTGACCAGGCTCGGAAATTCTGAAACTAAAATAATAAATTTTTTAAATAATAAACTAAATTTTTTTTATGAAATTACCTGTGTAAATACATATATTTATTCATTGTCACGTAAAATATGCAATAAATGCATATAAATTATATAAAAGATGGTTTTGGTTGATATCTCATTTCTCTCAAAAAAAGTTAAAAAACATATCACAAAGAATGGGTTTAAATATATATTAAATGACCATTCGTAAATACTAATCTAATTTGAAATACCAGTAAAAAATGACAAATAATATTTTTGAAAATCTTAAAAGAAAGTTGTTAAATAACTTATCTACTATCAGGTTTTGAGATTAAATTTTATAATTACTAATTGTGTCCTTATGTAATTGTATTTTAAAGTGATATTATAAATATGAATACTCCCTTTTTTAAACGTGATCATTTAAATTATCTAAAATTTATCAATAATATAAAATGTGCGTTAATCCTTGTGATATTTTCTTAACAAATTTTAGTTACATATTTTAGAAAAACCGATTAATTTTTTTCAGTCTTTTTCAATGTTTTGGTCCCTAATTAATTTTTATAATTGGCTTCAATTAAATTGTTTCATTTTTGTAACTTATCTAAAAAATCTTTTTACATCCTCTCATTAATATATAGTGATTAAAAAAATTTATAATGTATTATTTATTTGTATTTGTTATTCCTGATTTTAGAAGATAATAAAAACAATTTTTTAAAAGTTTCTGTTTATTAAATTTTTCGTATTCGGTTAAAAGGACCGAAAAAATAAACGACCTAGGCAAAAACGACCCAGACAAAAACGAAACAGACAAAAACCTAGCAGAAAAAAATGTAAAAAAGCATCCTATTCTGGTTCGAGGATATTAATAAATGAAATAATATATTTTAGGCAAAAAGGCAATCAAAAAAGGGATGTTTTTGATCGTTTAATCACTCTTAATTAATCCCATTTTAAATTATAGTTTAAAAATTTTTCGTTGTCTTTATAAATTATATTTATTACTTATGCCTTTTAATTGATTTAATAAAATTAGTTTAAATATAATTTTTAAAATTTTTTTTTTATTACCATTAATTTTGGTTCAGTTTGTTTAAAACCTTCAAACTAAGTTAAATTGGTTTTGTGTTTAATTAAAAAAAATATTATCAATTTCTTTATTTCCAAAAAAAATAACTGCAATTTGTTAAAATTCAACAGAAAGATGATGTTTTCAACTTTGAATGACTTCTGTGAAAAAGTTATGAAATTAAATATCGTTTCATTGGTAAAATATAAATAATATATAAATATTCTATTTTTATCCCTCAAATAAAAAATTAAATGGTTTGTTTTAGAAAACATAAACTTATTTTGAAGGTTCATTTATGATTCGGGTATTCTAGTATCTTTGTAATCCTTTATTTAATTTTTCGAACATTACAAATCAGGACTAAAAACGACTAAAGACTCAAAAAACTAAAAACGACTAAAAATTAAATTTTTGTTAATTTTAGCATAGTTTGTATTAATATTTATTATAGGCTTACTGTTTTTACATTTTTGATATATTAATATTTTTAGATTTTTTAAGGTATAATGGTTTTTATTCTTTTTTAGTATTGATCTGTAATATACCAAATTTTTATGTTAAAATTCTTTAAAAGGAGTTCTAACAAACACTAAAATAAAATAGTAAATGAATCTGAAATTTTGAGGTCAATAGTATGTTCTTCTTTTTGTGAAAATTGAATATACACTTAAATTTTTAAATAGATATTTTTTTGCACAATTTTGATATATTTTTATAAAGTAAACTAATTTCCATAATTTTTTATATTTTTATTAAATTGAATTAAAAATATATTTAAAAATTTAATAGCTGTTAAATCTTGTAGAAAAGAAACAAGTTTTTAAAATTAAGTTTTTTGTACCATTAATCAAATTTTTATATCACACTTAAAATTTTTTTTTAAATATACATTTTTAATTTAACAAAAAATATTTAGTTATTTTTAAAACTTTGTTTAAATAAATATTTTAAAATATTTCATATTTTGGGCGTTACTTTTAAATCATTATTTTAGACTTTATTATTTAAAACGACTATTCTTTTTAATTTTTCATCTTAAACCCAAAAGGTTAAAATATTTTAATGATTTTTTTTTCCGATATTTATTTTTATTGCACAAATCTACGATTTTGACGTGTCTTATCTATATTTATCTTACTTCGTCTCATTTTCATTTTATTATGATATTTTTCAACAAATTATAAACAGATAATAGTGATATAATTTACACATAAGAAAATACTAAGATTCTCTGTATATTCAGGATTGAATTTAATTGTATTTCAATGTTTAAAATTTCATAATATTAAATGTTTTTTGCTAAATTTTAACGTTTTTTATAATTTTACATTAAATAAGCAGGTTCTTAGACCTGTATTATTTCAAAAGCATTGATGATAAAACACTCTAAATCAATCATATTTTTTGTTTCTAAACATGTGTCTCATTTGATGAAATCTAAATGAGGTAAAATGAGCCTTACTTGTTTATTATTGATTCAATTAAATGATATAAATTATAGAGATATTGTGGTGGATAATTAAGTTAATATACACTAAAAAACAAATAATAGGGTATATTGATTCAAAAATTTCCGTGTTCTAGCATATCACTCTTCCAAATCCTGTTAATATAAGTCAAAAGATTGTATTTGAAGGTTTTATAAATTTTTAGGATTAAAAGCTATAATTGTAAAAATACTTTTGTGAAAATTCTTTTACATAGAGAGTAACCACAAATATAACAGATCTATAATGAGGTTCATTATAACTTTAATGTTGTTCAAAATATTAAGGGAAATTTATATTTTTTTAAAGCAATAAGTTAAAATAATACTAATTATATTGCACGTGAATTATATTTGCCGCCCATACTTGGGTATTATGTCTAAAAATACATTTCATGCTCTTTTAATTCTTAACTGTAACAAAAAATATTCGCTAGTTTATACCATTATAAATCTTAAGTTCATATATTGTGTAATTTTGCTTCGGAAGTCATAATTTTAAACAAATTGTATTTTAAAATCAATTTATCATTTAATACAAAGAGATTATAAAACTGTCGATCATGGGCTAAATCCGCCATGAAAACTTTTTTTAGGAAAAAATTAAGGACTCTTTTTAAAAAAAATAATGGTTAAAAATAAAAATCAGAATCATTTTCTAAAATTTAGATGTTTTTCTACATTTTTAGCAATACAAATGTATAATTTATATAAAAATTGTGAAAATGAAGCTCGTATTTTTAACAGAAAATTCATAAAAAATAAATTGTTTTTTTTACTGATAGGTTAGCCAAAATAATTTTTTAAATTTAGTAAGCTAGTAGCGAAAATTTACGCCTACCACCTATATAATATGTTTATTTTGACACCTTTTTGATGTGTGGTTTTGTTAAGTATGTGTGAAAAACAAAAAATATTGTAGATACTCTTAACTTTTTATTTATTAAAATTAAATTAAAAAAATCTTCTAAACTGTATTTATAAAAAATTTTTTATCTATTATTATTTTCGAAATTTTATAATTATTCTGTATTTTTTTTTATATTTACTAATTTAATGAATTAAGTTAAATAAAAATTAATTAACAATTAATAACTATTTTTATTTCAATATATAAATTTTCAAAAAATTTTCAAAAAAATACAATTAAATTATTTATTAATTTGTCTGTAAATTAAAATTATGCGCTATCCATTTTATTAAAAATACAAAGGATTCGTATCATGAATTAGTCTAGTTAGTGTTAAAAATCTTTCCGCTGTGTCTATATATTTTTTTCCCCCGCTTTGATTCTGAATACCAGATATATATTTCATTAAATTTTATTCTTTGAAGCGGTTCTTCTCTTATTAAGTTTTCTAAAAATTTTCACATAGTTGGATGAGCAGAACTTACCAGAGATGAAAAACCTCTATGTCAACCTTCTATTGACATTATTGTTCTTGGAATTTTATTTAAAAAAAAATCTATACTATTCCAACATTCGATTGAAAAGAGAGGCGCCGTTCTTCTTTCATTTAATCTACATAGGTTACCTATCCAAGTAATTTCAAAATATTCAATTAATGGAGACAGAAGCAGTTGATTTCAAACATGAAATTCAGATCTTATTAATAAGTTGTAATAATTTATAACATTTTGTGTCGGAATGTATGCTAGTGATGCAAGTTGCCAGGTATTTATTTGAAGTTCCATATTGTTGTCATCTTCGTACGCGACTTTCGTATTAGTTATAGATTGAATTTTTATATAAATGGACTGGCACATATGAAAAAGCACCCTTTAATGTTTTTTGATAGGAAATTTTTCTTTAAAGCCATCCATTGCCGCCGCTTCAAAATCTGTCATGATGTAATGGGGATTTAATAAATGAAATTGATTTTTACTAGTCATTAAAACTCTTTTATATGTTCTTTTTTTTGTTTGGTAATAAACAATATACCAACGGGATTACATGATCTAATATCATGGCATGTATTGTATATGTTTGAAAAAATAACGATGTGGATGTTTTAAAAGTTCCGTGGGCAAACTAAAAATTATTAGACGTTATTTAACTAATTGCTCGATCTGTCGAAAAAAAATTAAAATTCTTTCTTGACTGTAAAGATCGTAAAAAAAAATCTATCGCCCTGTGAATTTAATTTAAATTCATTCGGAATAAACATTTCGTTAATAGATCTTGGAATTGAATGAATATTTTGAGCTATTGTTTCCGTCTCACTCTTCTAATTGTTCTACTAATTTGTTAAAGAATATAGAGTTTCGCATTAAGTGATTACCTTATATTTGCTACTTTTGAGGGTATCAATTCTTGAGGCTTACTTTGTGTGTGCATAGAAGCTAATCTTATTTGAGATATAAGTTCTTTCGCAGAATTATGAGAAACGTATGGTAAATGAATATATTTATTCGATTTACATATTACAATTTCTTCATTGGTATGAACACTTCCTTTACAACAATATTTATTGTATTCTACGCATTTCCATGAAATTTTTTCTTCATTGACTCGAGTTCTTGAATAAAAAAATCTAGCATAAACCCGCTGGTTGTTTCCTTTTTGACTTTTGATATATTTTAACAAAATTAGTAATTAATAATAATAATAATAATAATAATAATAATAATAATAATAATAATAATAATAATAATAATAATAATAATAATA
>JBAMHV010100026.1:0-21235 GCA_037177535.1 Pseudomugil gertrudae
CACACACACACACACACACACACACACACACACACACACACACACACACACACACACACACACACACACAGAGACATTCACTCCTAAAGACCAACATGCATGTCTTTGGAAAGGAAGCATGAGTTCTGCAAAGTCAAATAAAAGACATTCAGTAAAATAAAAGCTTTGATGACTTCTTGTTTTTTTCTATGAAGTCTGGAAGTGGACACGTGAACGGTTACCTCACTCAAATTGGTCTCTATGGCAACGCGTCCAGAGAGGAACACACAGGAGCAGAACTTCACACACAGGAAAAACACGGTGATGCAGGAGAGCACATTCCTGTAGTTCAGTAAATGAATTCCATCACTGATGCGTTACTTTACGCCGTTACACTAAAAGTAACATCGTTACTGCAACACGTTGCTTTGCAACACCCAACTAAACTTCTCTCCATCAGAGGAAAAGGTCATGTACACACACATCAATTATACTGAAGGCGGTGTAATTCTTAAAAACACAGTGTTCATCCTGTGAAGCACTAAATTAGAGCTCGACCAGGTCGTTTCACTGGACTGCTGTCATTGGTCCAGCGTACATGCACAGGAGCAGATGTACTGATAAAAGTTTGACACTATGGTTTGTATGAGGAAAATTCTGTTGTCCAACTTTCTCTGTGAAAACCATCACACATGTTAGTTTAGCTGAGTTTGCTGAGCAAGATTTTGCCTTCAACTTACTTTAAGTGTGTGTTTGACAGTCTGTAAAGGCTCTATGCGTTTCTGACTTTAGTTCAAGCTCAGCTCAAACCAAAACCACATGCTCGGCGCATCATACTGCTCATGATAGGCTCCAACATGTTTTTGCATGCGGCGTGGAAACGTAACTGAAAAGGCTGAAAGGGCAAAAGTCTGCAGCTGGGTATTCAGATTAGCAATACTGGTAACTGTTGTGAAACTACAAGAAACTCAGGACAAAGCGAGTTGGAGGTGATTCAACATGAAACAGGTGATGACAATGCATTCTGAATCAAGCTGTGGTGAACTGATACCATCTGGGGTAGATGGAAAACAGTAACAGGAAACCAGTGTGCACAAAGCAAGATGAGCCAGGAGATCTCCACAGAAACCACCACAGTGATAAAACGTTTATAATAATCCTGCAGGATCTGTTTCCTGTGAGGCCACTTTATTCTGAAATGATCTGCGAAATCCAGATTATGAGAGAATTCATGTTGCATTTGCTATGTAGACAAGAGATGCACGGTATCTGATCGTATGGGCTTTGAAATGAAGTATCAGACATCAGTCGTTTCCAAAATAATGATCCAAATTAAACCCATCAACCAGAGTTCTCAGAAAAATAACCCCTCTTCGTCCATGTTGAGATCCCGCAGCCTTTTCCAGTGAGTTAATATGAAGTATGCATTTATTGTTTACAGAGGAAAGTGGATTTTGTGTTCTTTACTTTGTTGCTATAATACTGTGTTCTGGTTATGTCTAAATAAATAAAGTAAACTTCAACACATTCAAGGTTTGTTAATGTAATTAAACACAATCATTGTGAAATGAATGCATAATAATCATGATAATCATTAAAAGATCATTCCTCTGACACTAAAAACACCTATAAAGTGTATCCTTAGCTGGGAAGGTGAGGGGCGTGAGGGTGTGAAAGACAATGAGTGGATGGTTTTTGTATGTAGTTGTTGGGATTTAGTGGTAATGATTGTGTAAAGCACCTTGTGCTGCTCTTTTTGTATGAAAATGTGAGATTATTGTTTGGAGAAATGTAACTAAAATATTCAGCGTTGGTTTACTTCTTTGCACACACACACTCTTTTATTTGTGGATTGATAGACATTAATCGATTTACAGACATGTGTGCGAGGTTGACTCTATAATGTCCATAGGAATGAGTGTGATTGGTTGTCTCTCTGTGATGCACCTGTCCAGGTGAGCCTGGGTCTCACCTGCTGATTGATGGGATAGAATTGGATGAAGCGGTATAAAAAATGAGTGAAATAATTATCATTTATAAGCTAATAATTTCTTTGTAATAAAGTACTGATGCTAGTACGATGATATTATATACAGTACTTCTTTATCCCTGCTGTGTATTATTGGTATCACTAGTAACAAGGAGAAAAATACTATCAGGGCTCCAATGTTTTTTTACACTTTACTCATGAAAAAAAACATTTTCTTTTATATTTGCATCAAGAATCAGAGGGACATTCATGAGAGATAATCCCTTACAGATACTAGCTACCGTGTTGTGCTTTGCAGTTATGATTTGTACTTGTGTACTTATTTATTTCCATAGTAAACAGTTTCACTCACACACATAGAAACTGGTCAGAGAGGAGAGACATTTACAGGAATTACAGAGTCCTTACACACTATATGTAGAACTGCATAATTTGACAGAAAAAGATCAATAAGCCTCAATGTGTAGTTAAATAAAATGCTTCTACTGCCAGCTGAATGGACAGATCTCTCTCAGGGAACTGAGGACGGGGAGTTACTTACCCCATATGCTCCTCAATGCCTCAACAGACTGAGGGGGTGAGAGTGTAACCGTGACCTGATTACCTGTCCCCTGAAGCCTGTAAACACTAAAGCCAGTGGACAGGCAATGCTGGTCGCCTGACAGGGAGGATAATCGAGGTTGATGGTACATGCTGTGAGCTCCGCTAATGAAATATGAAAACAAAAAACAGGCAGGAGGCGGGAGTGATGCAGACTTGTGCCTGAGCTCCGGAGCCAGTGCGTTTTAAGATACGTCTACTTTTACAGATCAGAAACTATAAAACAGAAAATAGTTTTTTACTTTCACGTTTTCCAAAATTCATTCTATGAAAACCAAAAAGTGTTTAGTTATTATTTAATAAAAAAAGATAATGATCTATTATTTAACCTGTTCTGATGTCACTTGCACCATTTTGAGCTCCTACCCACAATGCATTATGGTCTATAGTGACTATGGATGCTCACTACTTTTCATGATGCGGTGTGGGTCATTTAGAGTTATTTATTTATTTCTCTCTGGACATTCAGAAGCCCTTAGAAAATTACGTATAAATAGGTATGGGAGCGATGGGATTATCAGGCTAAGAAGAGAGGCAGGTGAAGTGATGCAGCCATTATGTTTCAGGCTCATTGTACAACAGGGATGGAAAGATTCACAGACTAAACAGTAAATATATTCAAGATTACAGGGTTTACAACCACTTACTGACAGTAAAAGATCCTAGTGAAGGAAATATACAATCATTTTTGGCTAGAGAGATTAAAAAACATTAATTAAATCTTTTAATTTTAACTTTAAACTTGTTTAAAACGTAAAAAATATGAGCTGGTCGATTTACCCTCAGCGAACATGCTTCATTATTTACTGCACACTGTGGTATAACAGGTTAGCAACGTATTGTGAAATTGTGAATCAGCAGCAAAAAAAGGTCCCTAAAAAAGTGCAACTATTTCATTTAATATCTATTCTTATTATAAAACTAAAAGAAAAAAGCAAGAGCTAGGGGATCCCACTTCACACACATCTCAAGGGTGTAGTTGAAATGTGCTCTTTCACTTTCTTTTCTTTCTAGCACAAATTCAGCGAGGTGTCCAGGTATCTGGAAAAAGTTGTCATAATAAGCTGACCAATCAGAAGGGAGTACTTCCACATAACCACTCTGCGAGCAGGTGTGCAGGTTGGGTCTGTAAATGGTGTAGCCGACCCTCTGCACACCTTCATGGAGCATACAGCGGTGTTGCAATAACCAACTTTATGCCATATTATGGCACATGCTAGCTTTAGGCTTCAAATCCAACTTTTTCCAAGTCTAAACAATACAAATCCAGTCATAAAATATATTCCAGATCACTTCCTATACTGGATAGATAGCAGCCTAAGTCTGAATGATCATCTATTTCATCTGACTTTTATGTCATTAAAGGGAGACATTATTATTCTGGCAGGAGGAGGGGAGACATAACAAGACCAAATATAAACCTGGGCAAAACCATATCAGATCATAATGTTGTAGACTCTGATTCTGTCCATCACAAAGCAGATTTCTGTCTGTCTGTCCCACAGCAGTGCAAAGCTGCAGGATCATGAACAGTACATGTCAACAACGTGTTTCTGAAACAACCCCAGTGGCAGCAAAATGCTACAACATGCAGCTGCAAAACTCTGATGCAGCGATGACATTAAAGTTGCTTTACATTAATATGATTAAAGCAACTGAACATGTCAGGTGGGATTACACCCCGAGTGCATCAACAGAAAGCACTCCCACAAGTGGAAATGCAGGGAGAAGCACAAAATCTTTTACTGTAATGGACATGTGGCTGGATATGATGCAAAACTGAGGGAAAAGTCTGTTTTCTTTATCAATATATTTGTATTTATGTATCCACAATGAGTATAAAGCAGCAGACAGGTCAGCGGAAAGGATGACTCTTCTACTTTTATACCAATAGCAGCAAAGTCTGGGTGACATCTTTTAAAGTAAAACAATTTTAAGTGTAATTCAAACCCACTAAGAAAAGGTTTGAGAAAGATAACAAAAAATGCAGACAGAAGTTTTAAATACTCGTAAGGACACCAGTGAGAGCTTAAATTAATGCTAGTTGAAGCTTTTACAGCTAAAAATACTAACGAGACTGATTTTTTAATGGAAGTTTTTTGTTTTAGATTCTGGAAATTGCCTCATATGGTCTGGGCTTGAAAGCATCACAAATCAGATTTGTTTCTGTGTTAGTGAGTAAAAATTCAGATGTACTAAACAAGTCCATTGTTTGAAGAGAAATTAATTAAATTATAAACATTTCTTTTCAAATAAAAAAAACTCACTGACAAAGAGACAACAGTTGTTTTTTTAACCTGTAAATTTCATATTAAATGGTTTGGATAACTTAAATAAATATAAATATGACTGAAAGCATATTACAGCCTACTTTACCTCTGGTTTTGGATACAGGTACATCTTTTACAATGGAAAGATCGCACCTTATTTTCTTAAAGGTTTTTATGTTTTTCTTTCACAAAAGGCTTATATTTAATTTTATTAACAGATATGATGCAAAGCGAGTGTACAATAATAAGAAACTTAAGTAACTACAGTCTGGTAATGTTTTAAAGTTACAGAAGCTGAAGTATGATAAAGCTGTCTCCTACAATGCGAGTTTCACTTATGAAAACATGTACAGTACATGTACATGAAAGCTCACAAAATCACAATAACTGTCATTTTTTTTATTTTAAGCGGTTACAAACAACACATGAACACAAGCCTGACAGAGTAATGTCCGGTTAGAAGATCATTTAAGAGTCAAACTGAAACAAAGCCAAACAGGATGAAGTATAGCGTAAACACACCTCCACACATAAAGACTGACGTGTTTAAATCACTTACCCCTCTGCTTGCTGAGCCACTACAGATGCTTTGGAACAAAACTGTGTCCAGCAGAAGAGACACTAAAACACCAGAGTCGCTTTATTTAGGAAACAAACTCCGAGTGAACGGAGCGCTTTGGCTCCTCCCACCGGAGCGCTTTGGCTCCTCCCACCGGAGCGCGTGTCGGGCTACGTACGTGTGCACGAGCGGGGAGATTCATTACAGTGCGTATAAACGCCATGTTGATCCCTATGGTTGATCCGCTGTCTGTGAGTTTTCTGATGGCTGTTAAACTCAAAAACACAGAGGGGCAAAAATAAACAAACATGGCAACACTGAACAAACGAAGCTTTTAATATGAACACAAACAAGTTTTACTTTGAAATATGGAACAAGCAGCACTTATATACAATATATAACCTAATAGTGCAGACATCACATTTCAACTAAAACAACACATTACTGGCATTCATCTATTAAATGAAATTTAAATAAAAACTGTTTGCCTCTTTTCTATTTGCAGCTTTTTTATTTCAATATAAAAATGAACTTTTTGTACTGCCTAATAATTCTAAAAATAAAATTAATAAAACAAATCAGTCAATCATTCCTGTCATGCATTGGAGTAGCAAGTAAAAGGTACATAAATAAAACACTGATTATTGCTTATTTTGCTTCACATTGATTTTATGAGGTTCCATTTGTGCCAAAAAAAAACTTAATATTGTGAACTTGCACAGTGTTTTATGTCCACAGACATAAAAAGCATTTGCACGTTTATGTGACTTATGAGTCCATCAGTCCATCAACCAACCTGCTGTAACAACCACATTGTCGTTATGATGTCACGCAGATGTCTGTTATATGGCAAAAAAAATAAAAACCAATCAGCTACAGACTGGACAGAAATCCCTCCTAATCATGGACTGCAGCGTTTATACACTTACAAACCAAAAGTGTAACGAGAAACTCAAGTTTCTGATATTTTTACAGGCAATGTCACTATGCCTTATAAACTAATCTATTTCACATGTGCATTTTTTTCCTGTGCTGCCAAATGACAATTTATCCAACAGAAACAGTTTCTTTCACTGGTTTAGCTCCAGTAGCCTGCCACCATTTCCCACTAAAGTGTTTATATTAAAACATGCACACCACAGTGTTAACTCAAATGTACTTATTTAAATGGCCACTAATGTACACAAATGTAATTGCAAGCATGCATAAACTGTTTTATAAAACGACACCCATCAGGTTTGTCACTAGGTGTCACTGTTTCCTTTAGTTTACCTCGCAAGAACTACGTTTTGGTCACATGCTGCTTAAAATCCCCTAAATCAGGGATAGGCAACTCCGGTCCCAGAGAACCACACTGCTGCAAGTGTTGTGAGTTTCCATGCTGCATCACGCCTGACTCAGATCAATGGCTTATTAGTAGAGTTTGTTGTCAAGCTCTGCACAAGTCTGCTAAACCACCAGGAGTGTGGTTCTCTAGGACAGGAGTTGCCCTAAATTGTAAGCAAATATGACTCAGTGGAAACAGTAGTAGACGTGTCTGCAACAAGAACATAAATGGTACAATAGCAATATAAATTGCACACATTTTCAAAACATCCCAGCACCAATATTGTCCAGTTCTTTTATTTTCCAATTCAAAATCTGACGTATCATTTCCAGTGCCTCCAATTCCAAAAGATGTGCTTGTGCAAAGAGGATCAATTGTTTCAGCTTAATTTTGATTGACAGGGTTTTGGAGAGCCACAGGTGTCTCTGGAACATCCACTGCTCCTTCAGGCTCTGTGGGTATAGACCCCTGCAATCAATCCCATCAGTTTTAAGATCATTCTGTATGGTATGGAAAATGGCAGTCGACTCTTTCATAAATATTGTTTGTGTTTCCCAAAATGTGATTTGCTGCAACAGACACAGAGAAAAGATAAAATAACTATCTGCACATGAACCATCCACTAAGAAACTGAAAGAGCTATTGAAGAAGTAAATCGAAAGAGATAAAACCACCGCTCAATCATTCAAAACCATTTAAAAGCAGATGTAAACAACTAAAAAGTATCATCTTAACGGGGACAACTGAACGCTTAGCATCAGTTTTCATCTTTTTGGCTGTGGGAGTCCTGCATGTGCTCACAATAACCATAATAATACATTTATTTCTAGGCGCCTTTCAGGACCCTAGGTCACCGTACAAAACCATTAAAATAAAAAAACATGAGAATTAAAATCAGTTTAAACATAAAAATAAAACAGAATTAAAAAAAACATGAGAATTAAAATCAGTTTAAACATAAAAATAAAACAGAATAAAAAAACATGAGAATTAAAATCAGTTTAAACATAAAAATAAAACAGAATTTAAAAAACATGAGAATTAAAATCAGTTTAAAACATAAAAATAAAACATCATAAAGCAAACAGTTTAAATAAAACCATGAAGAACATGGGTTTATATTAAAACTGCTAAAACAAGATGTTTTTAGATAAATGCACAGCATGTGAGTTTTCTTCATCCCAAGTACATGCCTGCTAAGATAATTCATCCATTGATATTTTATCTCATCTTTGCCTGAAGGAGGGGAAAGAAAGCTTGTGACTGAGGCCGGTGGTTCAAATCTCTACAACAGCTGAGACAGTCCTCTGTGACTGTGCAGTTAGTCTTTAGCTGGGACACACATGCTGATGAGGTTTTGAGCTAACTGCAGGAATCCTAACTGTTGTGTAAAAGTGAGTTTTCTGAGGCTCACAAGCTGACATGTCATCTTATGTGACAACCTTATGTTTGTTGCTTCTTTCATATTTATTTAAGTATTGTTTTCTTTTTATTCCAGTGCTGATTGGGTGTTCATAATACATCTAAGTCCACCATGAACCTCTGTTACTGCACATGGACCACCCCAATGAGAAACGCTTGATGTTGTTTAGGCTCAAAACCAACATTTTAGCTTCACGTTTAACTGAATTTATATTTGATCCTAATTCAGTTTTCATTATTTTATTAAGTTGTTTTACTTTTTTCATGTGTATTTTTCTCACTGCTAAGGTTATTTGATTATTGTTTAACTTTTTTTTTAGCTCCATTGTGTTACCAAGGGGCATCCTTTGCACCAGGAGCTTTGCCTGCTCATTTGTTGCCATGGTGATCACCCTCATTCATGGATCGGCGTCCTGCACTGTATTGCTACGGCTGTGATGTGCCCAGATGTGGGTGGCTGCCTTGGTGGTTTCTATGGACATGTACCAGTAATGAGTGTGTTTAAATTGTTGTGTTGTTTTTGTTGGTGTGTGAAGATTTGCTTTATTGAGCATAAATGTGGTTATAATGTAAAACACTTTGTGTTCGGCAGAAAAGTGCTTTATGAATAAAGTTTGACTTGATTTGATAAGATAAGTCTAAATAGATTAAATAAAATGTTGTCATTTCTTTCATCTGTTTCCATGTTTAATTAAATAAATCCTGCCATGCATCAGTAACAGAACTTCCTCCAACGGGCAGAGGAGGAATATGAAAGCTTGTGCCATCATGTGTCCTTTTGCCAGATGACACCTAACTTACAGACTGCTGAGTCATTGTTCCAGTGTTCGAGTTGAACCCTGTTATACTGAAAGCTACATATGATTGATATCACAGTGAGTGGTCAGTTCAGCTGTAATTTTAGTCACAGTATAGACTTTTATTTACCAGTTCCTGGTGCAATACTAAATCAAATACTATTTCCATGCAGAAAACACATATATGCTCTACTGACTGCACATATCCAGCCCTCCCCCCATCGTTACCCGTTCAGGTAGAAAATGGATGGATGGATGATATATGACACATATTATGTGTCATTTATATTGATGAAACAAATCCATCTCAGTCCAATAATTATTGTCTTGATTTTGGTTCAATGTTTAAAATTTACAATAAAACAGCTAAAATTGAAAAATTAAAGCTTATTTTACAGCATTTTAAAAAATCTTATGCAACCATATCCCTTGTAGATTAGTACAGCAAGCATCATGTTTAATATTTATTCATGTTTAAATAATATTTAAGGACATAATGAAGATGCTAATTGTTTGACAGTAACATGATCTGTGTTTATGATGGTGTTTAAACAAGCATTTCTGATCCTGCTATAGAAGAATTAGAATTAGCATGTGACTTCACTAATAAATAAAAGTTTTTCTGATCTTTCTTTCACGCTCTTTTTGTTTTTGTGTCTTCTTTATTTTTAAGCTTCCTCGTGGTTAGATTGTTATACCGGTTCAAAACCATCTGTGTTCCAGTTTATTTGCAGGGTTAAACATGCGACACTCTACCTCTCAGATTGTGTTTCTGTCTGCTGAATTCCTCTGTATACACAGATATAATCAGTTAGGATTAATTACCAGACTAACTATCTCCCTACAAGCTGAACCTTTGCAAAAAGAAAAAGTAGTGAGCAGAAATGTTTGGATTAGCTCAGAACATGCTTTTTCAGGAATGAGTCATCCTTTTCTCTATATACAGAATGTACAGAGATGTCATATGTATAATGCAAAGCGCTATAGTATGCACATGGAGGAAGATGTGCAAAGACTCCATTACTGTTAGAGAATAACCATGAATGCATTGCTTTAACAGGATTTTAAAACAGAACTACCCTCAGCTCACAAAAACACTGGCTGGATTTTGTCATCATAAAATGAACATTTCTGTATGACAGAGCAACAACCTGAAAGGATCGTACAACAATTTTACAGATAGTTAAGAGTCAGCCTGAATATCTTACTGGATTTAATAAAGCAATGCTAATAAAACTACTCTCATGGTGAAAATATTTCCTAAATTTATTACAATTTTGTGTCAGCAACAACACTTTTATATGTCAACAGTCAGTAAACAAAGCATGAGATATCATTTCCAAAGATTGTGCCATCATTATTATTATTACACAGTACAGCTAACAGTTACACAAAGGTGTCTGGAACATGTCCACAAACCAACACAGATAGAAAATAAATACAATGTTTTAAATATACAACAGATCACATCCACTCCATCACTTAGAAAAACTTAAGAAAGAACATTGTTTATATGTTATTGTCAACAGAGATACAAACACATCATTATTTACATATCTTAAAACAGAAAAGGGGATTGTTGCCATTCCATACTGAATAAAAACTGATCCGTACTGTTACCCACCCAATACACACCCATCAGTACAGAAGACAGCGTTGTAAAATTATTAAAAATCTCAATTTAGCAGTGATTTATTTTCTAAAAGTCTACCAATGTAATGAAAAATCTGCCATAGTTTAAAATGCCCTTCAGCGTAACTCTCCTCATTCAGTAAATGTTCATTTTAAACTAATTTCTCAGATGACACTGGCCGTCCTTGTTGAGCTGAATCTGTTAACACTTCTTTGAAATAACCAGAAATATTTTTTTAAATGTAAGCAAGGTGAAAGTATAAGAATGTAATGAAAAAACTTTGAAAAAATTATAATAGTCATTAATGAACTTTCTTTTGGTTTAACAATATAAGAACAAAATGCTCCATCATCTCGTCCTTCTTGCTAACAGCCACAGATAGCTGCCAGCTACCCACATGTGCTAACAGCTAACAAATGCTAACAACGCAGGGTGCGATTTGTGAAAAAAACATTTGGATCCTTTTGGGGTCATTTTGAGAACATTTATTTGGAAAATTGCCCATAACAGCGGTCCAACAGTAAAACAGGATACGAAAACGGTTGTTTCTCGTGTAAACTTTATTAGCCTGTATAACCAAGGCAGTAGGTCTTTTTTTCAACTTCCACTGAACCTCTGCATCTGCAGAAATATTTTCTCATTATATTCAACTTAAGGTGACGAATAAAAATAAATAAAATGTTTTTTTTAAGTTATTTTATCAATTTAAAGAAATCTTGACAAATATGCTTTCCCCCACCGATAACAATTTAAAAACCAGAGGAAGGGAAAATTCCCACCATCCTCAGCAGCAAATCGCACCCGGTGTGCACAATCGCAACCTGCCACAGCACACAGAAGCGTCATGCTTACACCTAACTTCCTGTTTCACTGGTTTCTCATAACACACAGAAAAAAGCACTCTGCTAGCAGTCAGGCCAGTTTTTTCCAGTTTCACGTGTGCAGGTCTGCTTTTCCCATGTCCTCTCTTGTAATGAATAAAAACAGCATTTTATAGTTGTGTTAATATTTAAAACTTGATTTTTTTGTTGCAGTGTAGGATTTTAACATATGCTTGTGTAAAGTGAACAAGTGTTTCAGTATTACAACGATAATTAGATGGTGTTTCCTGTGTGAAAGCAGTTCCAGTTGCTCAAGTATTGACAGTGTTAGCAGCAGTGAGGAGTGAGGAGAACAGTGAGTCTGGTCTTTGCTTTAGCACCTCCGGAGGATCCAATTCTACCACCTGAAAGAGAAAGTATTCAATGAGTTCAGGTGAAGGATGACACTAATTTTACCATCTCATATTCACGTTTGTTACCTCTCCTTGGTCCATGACCAGAATGCGATCTGTGTGCATCACAGTGTTGATGCGATGTGCAATTGTGAGCATGGTGCAGTCACTGAAAGCCTCTTTGATTGTGCTTTGGATCAAAGTGTCTGTTTCTGCATCGATAGAGGCTGTGGCTTCATCCAGGAGAAGGATCTGTTCAACAAAGGAGGGTAAATTAGCAAAGATAACAGCAGTTTAGATGAGACAGTAGACGTAAGATGGCAAAAGACATAAGCAGCAACAATAATGTCCAAAAAGATTGAGGTAACTGATGGATAGACGTGTGAATAGTTCCTGATCCTGACAAGATATGTCAGGCCATCGAGCTATAATTAAAAGGGGTCTGAAAGGACATGTGAAGGGATGAAAGACCTTGGAGTTACGGAGAAGAGCTCTGGCCATACATATGAGCTGTCTCTCCCCTACAGAGAAGTTCTCTCCATTTTCCAGGACTGGAGCCTGAAGCTTCCCCTCCAACCTGCAGATCTGAGGAAACACAACCATAGTAAGTATGTGACTGCTGCAGCTGTCGCTAAGGTTTTAGACATGGAAGGCTGCACATACCGAGTCCTTCATATAGGTCTTCTCCAATGCTACCCAGATCTCCTCATCAGTGTAGCTGTTGAATGGGTCAAGGTTGTACCTAAAGCCAATCATAGAAGGTAAACTTGATGTGCACTCAGCCAGTGTGGCGTGTGAGTATTCACCTCTGTGTTACTGACATTACCTGACTGTGCCAATAAACAGCACAGGGTCCTGAGGAATAATGGACAATTTGCTGCGCAGATCCTGCAGTCCGATGCTCATAATGTCCACACCATCTATAAGTATGGTTCCTCCTGCTGGTTCCACAATCCTGAACAGAGCAACACCTAATGAAGATTTCCCTGAAGACACAGCAGAGCAGAATAGCTGAATGTTCCAGTGTTCGATCTAGCACTACGATAGTATCATCATGATTATTAATGCCTTACCAGAACCTGTTCTTCCCACAATGCCAAGTTTCTCTCCAGCTTGGATGACGAAATCAAGCCTGTGCAGGACAATGGGTGTATTCTCTCTGTACCTCATCTTATAGTCCCGGAAAGTGATGGCTCCATTCTTAGGCCAGTCCTCTGGGATCTGAGCCCCCTTTATGTGCCGGGGGGCCTCGGACTTGCAGGCCTACAAACACAAAACATTAACAGCATTTGGGGAAGAAATAAGAAGGATCACAGTTGATTCACCAGCTTGAAGGACACAACGCTTACTGTGATGTACTCCAGCAGCCGCTCCACCGAATTGAACCGTGCCTCCACCTCTGTGGACTGCCTCACCACATACTGGAGCATGCCTGTCAGCTGGACAGCATATGAACCATGAACATACACCACAGCATGTCTTTTTGAAGCACAACCCAAACATTCATTTGGCATTTGGATTTACCTGAATGGTGTAGGAGATAGCAAGGCCTTTCAGGGATGGACTGATGACTTCGTTACTGGTGAGCACCACAAACAGAGCCACCAACAAGGTCATGGAACAAGCCATGAAGTCCAGCCAAAAGGATAGCCATCGTGTCCCAGAGTGAAATAGTAAATAATGGTTGGAGTTGATATCATTCAGGGCCTTGAACCTAAAATATCACAAAGAACAAGAGGAGGAAGAAACAAAACAAATGATGAAAATATACACATTTATGTATTTAGACTGTCTGATAAGGAACTCTGGTGCCTCACAGTTTGATGCGGCTGTCTCTTGTGTTGTAGGCATGGATGGTGCTGAGACCCTGCAGGGTGGAGGTGGTGAGAGAGATGCACGGAGAGCGACTGATATTTTCCATCTTCTTCATCTGCCGTATGCTTCTCTGGAATATACTGCCAAAACATCAAACACAACATTCAAAGAGCAAATCTTCCACGTGGTAAAATTAAGCTACAGTCTCCAGAGTGACTGGTTTGGTCATGCTTGGACTGAACTGGTGTGAACTCACAAGAGAATGAGCGTGAATAAAGCTCCCATGACGATCACAGCCACCAGCATGGCAGGGAAGACCGACGCGATGATGATGATGGTGAATGTGACGAGCAGGCAAAACTGCAAGAAAGGGTCCATGTGGAGAGGAAGTACAGAGTCCAACTCCTCCTGATCTTTAGCGAAGCGGTTGAGGATACGACCAGTTGGGGTTGTGTCGAAGAAACTCATCGGACTGCCAATAATCTGCCGATAAAAATGGTAACGATCAGCTGATCAATAGAAGCTCCGGCATTTAGACCGTGGAGGTTCAGATGTTCCACTGCACCTTTCTGAACATGGAGTCATGGAGTTTGCAGGAGGCTCTTAAAGTGACATGAGTGTAATAGAAGCATTTAATCAGAGCGAGTACCACCATGACAATCACCATCACTCCATAAATCATCTGGTAGAAGTGCAGGCGTGGATTTTGTGAGACGTCTCCCTGGTTTGAAGTTGTATTAGACTGCAAAGAGAGGAATTTAGGATGGTAAAAAGTCATTGTTGCATACAATTCATATATCCATTTTTAGCCTTTAAACTGATTAACTTTATTGTGTTTTTTTCTGCAAATCTTCACTCATTGTTGCAAAAGAAGCTGGGATAGGGTCACATTCACCACTGTGTTACATCATCTCTCCTTTTAACACCACCGCACATGATGAAATCCCTACATTCATCCAGTTATACGTCGAGAGACCCTGGCCACCTTTACATGGGAGTTTTCATTTATCTTTACTTCTGAATAAAAGTTAATTCCACTTTAAAGAGATGAAAAATGACCATGCAAACACCTAATTCTTAATGAAAATGTATTTCAGCTCGTGTCGAGCTGGTACTTCAAAGATAAAACCCAAATTGAAGCAAAAACGGTTCTTATTATGTGGTTTTCTATGTTGTAGCCAACACGACGGGAGGCAGGAAGCGGTGTGTTTATTTGCAGTATACATAAGTGTGTCATTTTCAACCTTCATCCAATCAGATCCCTTCCTAACCCTCAGATCTAAAGCAGAATTTAAAAAAGACAAATAAACGTGTTCATGTGCAAACCTAAATTCGGAATTACTGTTTCCATATAGACTCAAAGAAGAAGAATTTATTTTGGAATTATTAATTCTGAATATAAAAACATCATGTAACAGTTGTTTATAAACTGTTGGACTATTTCCTCATGCATTTGTTCACAAAGTGGTGACCCTCACTCCATCCTGAATCACTGAGCCTTTTGGAGATGCTCCTTTTATACTCAATCCTGACACCTACCTGTTTCCATCATTTCTCATCCCTTTGTTCCCCCTGGCCCAGCTTTTTAAAAATGTGTTGTTGCCAATGAATGAAAATTTGCAAACAAAAACAAATAACATGAAGTTTTTCAGTTTGAACATTATGTTGTCTCTATAGTGTATTCAGTTACTGTGAACGATGCCACCGTACAGTCCACTGAATCAAAAATGTCTAACATGTCAAAGAAAAGACAAACGGATGTGATCGTCACCCCATCACCCTGTCCCAGCCAGTAGCTGAGCCACCAGTTGCTGAAGGCTGTGGATCCGATCATGAGGACGATGAGCAGGATGGCGAGGAACGTCATGATGTAACCTGCAGAAACACAATTACCAAACTTAACCACCCGAGTGGAACATACTGGAGATGTGTTACTGCTCAGAATAATGCAGATAGATGTGTGTGTTGTGTCAGACCTCCAGCTGCCTGGCAGTACTGGTGGTAGACTCTCCAGGAGACAGATCCCTCTGAGGAGGACTCCTGACTGACCAGCTGATCACCAGTGTTCACAGCTGCTAACAGAAAAAAAAAGATTTTACACCTGTTGGTTTTCAGAGGTAATCCAATCTGGATGCTCACTGTTTGGTAGCTTCTTGCATCACTGTTTCTACACACCAGAGGTCCTCAGTGAGGTCTTGTCCTCTGTCTGCAGACTGCTACCTCACCTGTTCCCATGATTTTGCCTGAGTCATATTTTAATGTTTAGAACAGGGTCCTCGAGGGCCAGGTTTTTGCAGGTTTTTCATGCATCTCTGATCCAGAAGACATGACACAAATCAAATGAATTTAACAGCTTATCAAGAGCTGCGTTCAATCAGGTGTGTTGGAGCAGGGAGACATGGAAAACTGGAGGGCCAGGGTTCACCACCCCTGGTTCACAATGATTTTGCGTAGTGAGCCAGGAGTTTTCAGAGGAAGATCTCACAGTTTGGCCAAAATATGATGCAGGCAGTTCTGCTATGAAGCTAATGTTCAGCACTTTGTTCAGTAGCTGTCAGAAAGCGCTTTTATAAATAAAGTTGGCTTGGCTACCTATACATCATTCATGTGCCACATGGCTTGTGTTGTGAGAGATATTTTCAGGTGGCTTTGTTATCTAACCTTCAGTCAGCTGTTTAAATCTCTGGAGTCTGAATTTTGCTCGATGAACCAGAATGTCACTTTCTGCTGGTTTTACTAAAGACTGGATCACCAAGAATGTAAATGTTTTCACGTTTATCAACTATCTTCATGTTTTTTCCCCCTTTTGGAACAATAATCCACATGAAGAAGAAATCCCACACATTTAAGGATTTGAAGAAGACTACTAGAAATGAGGTGCATCATCTGGACCCGATCAAGTCCATTTAAACCTGCTGGAGGTTCAAAGTAATTATTTTCTTTATGAAAGCACAAGATAAAATTATATACCTGCTTAAATAGTATCAGAAAAACAGTTATAGATGCTTTATTAAACAGAAAACACTTTTGTGTTTCAGCTTTTGGACAGCTTCTCTATATGTGTTGCATGTGGACACAGATTTTATAAAGACTCACATTTCTGGTCCGACGTTGTGCCATCATTATTTTCATCTGTCATATCAAATGCTGAAAAGAGAAATGAGATTTTTCTGATTACATCGTGATAAACAAAAAGTCCCATTTAATGCACATTATTTGGCATAATAGCTGCTTTTACAAGCAACAGTCTGCTAAAGAGGTTAACCTGATTGTAGGTCAAAAATCTTTTCAGATCTTATTTATAAAGTACTTCACATTAATTCATCCATAAACACCTGATCAGCTGAGGCAAAGCATGTTTGGTCTAAATATGGCCCATGTGCACAAATTTTGCCCATACTTGGCCTCGACTTGCAACACTGACATCATAATGGCATGGCTGCATGTCACATGATCACCACATGTAGCCCACTTAGACCACAGCTAGGCACACAAAACCATACCTGAGCTACGAGTGCATGAGGGAGCTACTGGGAACATCTCAACCCCACCTTTATTCACCAGGAGACTCTTCTTGGTTCACCTTGTTTGCATTATCTAACTCAATGTCCTCAACTGCCCTCTCTGTCCTGTCCTAACTCATCCATCACTCTTTTCCTCATCCTTCCCTCCGTATTCTACGATCCTCCTCATCCATCATCTCAACTCGTGTAATTTTTAATGTCATCTCGGTTTTTCTTTTTCCAGGCATCATCTGGAGGGGTTAAAACAACCTAAAAACCTAAGCCAGAACCCTCATCCTGAGTCTCTGCCTTCTCCGTGCCTTCAGTTACAAGACACCCCAGATCAGCCAATCAGACAACTTCAGCTCTGCCTTTTCTTTAAGCATGTAATGGTGCATTTTTGAGATGCAGTCCTTTGCTTAAAATGAGTCATAAAGCCAGAATAACATCATGTCAGTTCATTGTTTTATCACAAAGCGTTCAACCTTTTCCTTCCTCCTGGTTATATAATTGTTCTTTTATGAGTTGTTTTCTGTTGACACATTGAGAATTGTGCCAAGAGTGTCACAATATGTCGGATCAGTCCAGCAATATCTCTACCACTGATCTTAAGTGATTTATTTTACTTGTCCCATCATGTCCCATCCTTTCCTATTGAACTGAAACATGAAAAGATATTCTGTTTATCATACCGGGGTTAACTATCCCGCTGTCGGCCCGTTCTCTGAGCTCGTCCTCTTTCAGCGGTGCTGCATCTTGGGACAACACCTCCTCCTCTTTCTGAGTCTGACAATGAATACAAACAGGAACATGCCATTATAGGTCAGTCTGCTGAAAGTAATCTAGTTTATGGGACGCTCTGTCCCTTGTTTTACAGCTAAATACTCTGTTTATGATGCTTGAGCTTGTAAAACAATAAAGATATAGAAGGCATAGCTGCAGCTCATGATGAGCCAGTCTTACTTTGGACTGTTCCATCTGGTAGTTGCTGATGAGCTGAGCATAGCGTTTGTTGGCTTTCATCAGGGTCCTGTGGTTTCCAGCTTCCCGGACCTCCCCATCCTCCAGCAGCAGGATGTCATCACAAAATTCCAGGTACTAGATGAAAGAGGAAAGCATGTAAACAAAAGCAGTCTAAGAGGATTCATGCCTACTGGCACATTTATAGCTCGCTTCTGACACTCATCTATCATCGACATAGCGCACCATTCATGCACCATATGATGACTCAAACAGTGCTGATGTAAATTAGATCTAAACCACCCAGAAAGAGGATTTACAGATTAATTTTTATAATTATTAAAATATGTAAGTATTAATGGCACTGCCGATGTTTGTCCAAAAAAACCCTGCAGATATTACTTTTCAGAAAATTTACAGACAAGCTTCGTCAACTTTACAAAATATTTACAAATTCAGCTTCGATGTCAGCAGCACGCAGAGAAAAACAAATAACAAAGGTAATAATGACATCTTTTAAACATAAGGGGGTGCTGGGAATTCTATGTCTGCGCTTTCCGGTGGTTTACTGCATGCTGCAGCGTTTTAACCAGTCACATGACCCGCTACATCATATCCGGGAACATGTAAATGCAAAAAAAAAGCTGTTTTTATTACACTTTTGTGATAAACTTTCATATTGAAAAATCCCTTTATGAGAGGGTAAAACTTTTTATCAATAATTAGTTTCAATATGAAGGAACTTCCATTAAAAGATTTGTATTGTGATGTGTAGGTTTTGCATAGCTCTGGGTATGGTAGAAAACTAGCTAATGATTCTCTGATCACATTTTGCTCAATTATGACCCAACCTTGCTTGCAATGCAATGACCAACCCGGTAAATAACAATGTTACTTAAATATACTCAGAAAATTAGTCATTTTCCATCTCTCTTCACTTTGTTTTGGGTGTGTTGTTGCATGATACATTTAGGGAATGCAGACATACTCTACTCTCTATACTATAAAGTCATTTGGCAGATGCTTTTATCCAAAGCATATGATAAGCAGTCATTTTAACCATAGCTATTAACCTAACATGCATGTCTTGTGGGTGGGAGGAAACCGGAGTACCCATGCACACATGGAGAGAACATGCAAACTCCACACAGAAAGGCAACTGGACAAACCTCCCCAGCCTAGGCTCAAACCAGCAACCTTCTTGCTGTGAGGCCACAGCGCTAACCACTGCGCCACAATGCTGAACATAAAAACAACCTTAGGTTTTAAAGCATTTTTAGAGAATTTACCAGCTGTTCTTAAAGTTACGTATCATAAGTACTAAGTAAACATAAGTGTGGGTATTAATTTAAATTTAATTTAAAGATAAATACATCTTGATTTAAGATTCTTTACTAGAATTAAGGATTAAACAGACAACCTTTAATCACCAACAGCATGTTTATTGGACTCTACCTGGAGCTGGTGTGTAACAAGTATGATAGATTTTCCTTGGAGCTCCTTCTTTATGCATTCTTCAAAAATGTGTTTTCCCACATGAGCATCGACTGCAGATAACGGATCATCAAGGAGGAAGATGTCCTTATGGGAGTATACAGCTCTGGCCAAGCTGATCCTCTGCTTCTGTCCTCCAGACAGATTCAGGCCTCGTTCTCCAATCTGACACAAAAACAGCAGAAACGCACTTTACTTTACATTGTTGTTGTGTCTTATTACCTAATTTGATCTAATGGTTCTGGTTTGTTTTCTTAACTTTTTGTCTACCTGTTTGGATGTAAATCATCTTTGACTGTTTGATAAATAAATGCATAAATATAGTTTATTTTAAAAACAGAAATAATAAAAATAATCATTCCAGAAAAGACATGACAAAAGGTTGTTCTTTAAAATAGATTTACGGTGCAGGTGACACTGACTGAAGTCAGCAAATAAACAGAAAGATTTGGAAACACATTTGGACCCAAAACTTTGGAGATCAATATGCAAAATCTCTGCACATGATCAGCAAACAAGCCCTCATTTGAAGGCCAGCAGGACATGGGGAGGGAAACATCAACCCTACAGACCTCTGTTTTTAACTTTACTGCCACAGTCACTCATTGTTTGGGCAGTTTAACTAGCATAATGCTGTGTTTAGATCTAGACAACAGGCGTTTGTACTGAACGTAAGGAAAAGCTTATGAATCTGGAGGTTATGCACATAACCAATGTTCCCTTTCTTTCGGTTCACTCGGTACAACACATATGTATGTATGGGGATTGCGTCCTTGCGAGACCAACCTGAAGACGTTTCTTTCAACACGCCTGCCAAGGCCCAATGAGGCTGAGGTGCAGTCCCAGGGGGCCTCGCCCCTCTGGGGTATAAATACACTGCACCGCCTCATTACCTCAATCTTACTGCACTTCACCGAGCAGATTGCGGTGAGGGGCCAACTTGTGTTGTACCTCGTTTCCCTCCCTCAGGGAACATTGGTTATGTGCATAACCTCCAGTTCCCTTCCGGTCGGTTCACTCGGTACAACACATATGTATAGGGATATAACAACACGCCCCGAAAACGCCCGTGTAGATCGAGTTATAGCCCTGGCAGAGCTGTGTGAGGGTGAAATTCACCAACCAACTAACAGGACCGCCTGGGTGACGTTCTTGGCCGTCACGTCTAAGCAGTAAAACCTGACAAATGTATTTGGAGAAGCCCAGTTAGCAGCAGAGAAAATGTCTTTCACTGAAACCCCTTTAAAGAGAGCCCACGAAGTGGCTATGCTCCTAGTCGAGTGTGCGTGCACACCGCTGGGCAAACCTTCCTTTTTGCTGGCATACGCCCGAGAAATCGTCTCCACGATCCAACGCAAAAGCCGTTGTTTGGAGAGCGCCTTCCCTGTTGATTGAGCCGCAAAACATACGAAGAGCTGGTCTGATCTCCGCCATTCCTTTGTCCTGTTGATGTACGTGCGTAAAGCTTGTACTGGACACAGGGCGTTCATACGCCGCTGTTCCGCTGAGGCAAAAGGAGGGGGCGAGAATGCCGATAACTCAAATGAAAGACTTTTATAAGACAAGTCTCGATTTTTAGGGATGTAAGCCGGGTTTGGGTGCAACGTCACCTTAGAGTTATCTGGGGTAAACTGGGTACAAGAATGATGAACCGAAAGCGCATGGATGTCACC
>JBAMHV010100414.1:0-12985 GCA_037177535.1 Pseudomugil gertrudae
TACCTAATTATTAAAAATCAAACTAAACAAATTTGTTTCTCTATTCTAAAGTTTTATACGTAACAACAGATGATGCACCTTCCATGATTAGTTCAGATGTTTACATTATCGCACTTTACGAAAACTATTTTGAGGTTTCAAAATTTTTTCACAACCATGTATCATACATAATCGAGTATTGTGTACAAAATTCTCCTGTTTAACCAATTTATAAATATGATTGAAAAAAATTGTCGTTACTTTTTGTTTCAGACAAAATCAATATAGTTTTTTTTTAAAAACTGATCGATGAATTGACGCCAAGTGTGGGAATTCAATTTTAAATTCTAAAATCAAATTTTTTAGTGAATGAAAATTCAGGCAACGATTTGTAGAAATTTTTCCAGACATAAAACATTTTGTAAAATCTATAAACTCGAACTATGTGGAACTTACTGATCTTTTTTTTACTTAATTTTTCTTTTCTCGCTGTCATAAAAGCTAAAAAGAATATAATCAATCGTGAACTAAATAAAGATATAACTATTTTTTGTATTGATGGAAATATTCACTCGTTTAAATCAAAATTAGACAAGTAGATGCTGCAAATCAATACAACATTTGTTATTTTTATAAATTTTGTATGAACAATAAAAACATAATAAAAGTCATAAAATAAATATTTTAATTCTCTAACTGAGGTAAATTATGATTTTGAAATAGCATTTAGGCATTTTAATAAATCACATCCGATTGTTACATTATTATAATTCATTTTAATTATTAATATTTATAAAATAGAACAACAAATTAGTACCATGTCTAATAAAAATGGCCCTGTTTTAGAGATAGAAAAAACGATATTTGCAATATGATCTAAAACTGAAAGCCCTTGAGATTCTAATCGGATTTTCGGATACTACTAGATGAGAAAAAATATCCAATTTTATATAAAGACTTTCAAAAACTGTTTTTCTGATTTGGATCAGCTTTTTTTTCAAAGTTTCAACTTGATAAAATCAAAGTTAAGAACAAACCTAACAAATAAATATAATAAAAGGTGCTTTCATTCAACAAAAACTTTTATATACCAAACTACAGAAACTAACAGAAAAAAAAGCAGTAAAATATTTCCCATTTAAAACGTTTTTTTAACAATTATTTTGTTTTTGCAATATATTTGGTTTTTATTTATACCTCAGTTATCTTTTTAATTTATATATAATTCTATATCCTGAAATCAATTTTAAAATCATTCAATTATTAAAAAAAACATTTTAGTTGAAATTTTAATAATTTAAGGATTTTTCTTATAAAAAACGATACGTATATATAATAAAAATCAAAATAATTAAAAAAAAAACAAATAAATAATACATAACAAACACGACATACAAAAATACTTTATACACTCTTTTTTAACGTAAATATGCTTTTAAAGAGAATAGGTGAAAAAACCACGTAAAATAGGTACAAGTCATAGCAGAAAATAGAAAATAGTATCATAAACTATTTATTACATACTCAAGGCGTTTTCTTTGGAAGAAAGTGAATTCGGAAACATCGTTCCACTATTCTTTTCTTTACTAGAGATCGATTCATGTACATTGTAGTGTTCTAAAGCACTCAATATTTTTTTAGCTGTTGCAGACACAGAGTAAATATTATAAGTTTTATTTAAATATCAAAACAGGAATCTTCTAAAACATATGTCATGAAAATTAACTTGCAAATTAAGATTAATAAAATATTAAATATTTATAATTTTTTGTTCCTAAAAACTTTTGATCGCGTTATTCCAAAGCTGTAAAAACATAATAGAGTGTATATAAATATAAAAAATTTTTAGTGGCTCGCAAGAAAAATTTTTACAATTAAGTGACTCAGGGGAAGTAAAAGGTTAAAACACCACTGCTTTGAAGAATATATAATACATCCAGCAACTATTTTCATAATAAACAAAAATAAAAACTGAATTAATAGCGAATTCACAAATACGCTTAAAACAACTATAAAACAAGAAGTGTTCTAAATGTTTGAGGTTTGATGCTTTTGGAATTTTTCAACTCTTTATATAAGTATAAATTTGTACGCTAGTGAACTAATAATATTTTAAAAACTAAATCCACAAGTTAATATCTCGAATACACTTAACTTAATTGTTCTATTTTTTCCGATCAATAGATTTAATAAACGACATTTTGTATCAATATGAAAATAGTAAGGCAGTCCAAATTTATATCTGAATTTTTTAGAATTCTAAATAAATGATTCGTGGCCTTCACTTTGAGATCCTTTAGCGATAAAAATCCCTTTATTGTTATGAAATAATTTTTTTATGAAATTATTCAAAATTTAACATTTAAACTAAATGGTGATTTTTTTCGTTAAGGTAAGTTATCAAAGAAAATTCTAACTGACTATCTATGTGTATGCATGTCTAAAGAAAAGGAAAATCGCTTGTTATTGAAAAGATCAAATATTTTAATGATTTATAAAACTAGTCTTTTTAAAAAGTAACTTATCAGTCGGACAAAAATTGCTGGATCATGGCTAATATTTTTAAAAATGAACTGACGAAACAGGATTCTAAAGGAGGAATGTCCTATTGAAAAATTTGCCTCTCAACTAAAATTATATCCACAATTAAATAGACCACCATTCTTACCAATAACTCATGTTTTGACCTAACCTAATACATCAACAATACTTCATCATATAAACAATCGAATAATTAAAAATTATTAAAGTCAAATATAAGAAGAGTTATTTTTGAAAATTATTATATTCTTAGAATACAATCAAAATTATTAATTTTACTATGTTTGAAAAATTTTTTTTTTATCCAAAGACTTAAGAAAAACTTTATCAGGGCAACATTTAATGTTTATAATTCTAAAGATAATGAAAAACCAGAATTTTTTGTGTTAGTTTAAGATTAAAATTATTATTTTCAATTAAAAATGTCATTTTATTATCAGAAAATCAATTAAACGATAAAGATTAAATTTATAACAAATGAACCACACGAGAATGAAAATAATGATTTGATTTTCTTTAAAATTATCAGATGATTTATGAATAAAACAAATATAATAAAGATTTTTTTTTAATAATATATTTTTAAATCGAGAAAAATCTTAAAAACAGTTGTCTTAAGAGTAAAGAAAGATAATCGATAACCACGGAATATGAACTAAAATAATGTATATATTAGCACCGTTTTATAAAAAATAGAACTAATTATTTTGAATTTAAATTTCCTAAAATAAAATTTTATTATATTTTAAATGTCCGGTTTTAATGAACAATTTTTAAATTATTTCATGTGTAAAGTATTACCAGACTATACTGTCGTAAATATTTTAGTTTTTTTGAAGATAAAAATCATTTTACAATTGATTTAATCAACACTTTTAAAAATAAAAAAAAATACTATGAAAAAATTAATTTTTTAATTGTTTGTTGTATAAAATTAAAAATATTTAAAAGTATTTTTTGTATTTATTTTAACTTTATGTTAATTCACTGAAGATTTTACATAATAATACTTTTTTGCTTGTCGGAAATTGAAATATTAATTTTAAATTCGAATAAAAAATTGAATTTGTTTGATTGAGGTTTGGAAGAATAAGCAAGATTATATCATGATGAAAACTTATTGTTAGAGTTTAAGACAATAAATATTATATGTTTTTGTAACTTAATTGTGAAGTAAATCAATTATTTAATTGATTAAGATATCGGTCATATGTATTATCACAATATGAGTAGATATATGTTTTTTTCATATTCCTTCCAATAAAAAATTTTGATCATTTATTCAATATTCATTTATAAGAATAAAAAATGAATTTAAATTAATTATGGTTTAAAACAGGTGTGGCCAACCTGTAGTTCGCGAGCATCCCTTGGCTCGCGGCATTTTTTCGTGGCTCGTGGCATTTTTTCGTGGCTCGTCTATTAATACAACAAACAGATTTGAAATAAAAAATCATCTAAAAACATAATTGAAAAATGAAATTGTTTAAAATTTAAATACAAAAACAAATAAGATATAAGTTTTTTGATTATTTGTGTTTAACTCAGCTAAGCAGAGAAGGCTTTTTAAAATTACCTGAAATTTGTTATATTTGACGTTGTCGTAAAGCTGCGCTCACATCTCAAACCGTAGATATATGACCAATCATAAAATGCGTAGAAAACCAAGAGAAAGGTTAATTTTTCATTTAGTTTGCAATAATTTATTTAGATGTCCTCTTTTTAGCACATGTTTTTATTAACTTCCAAGTTGGTTATCTAGTTGTAAAGATATTGCTTTATTACTAATTTTGTCATTATGCTTTATTAATTATTTGCTTGTTGTAATTCCAATTATGTATTCGCATAAAAAAGCGTACACACAAATATGATATTCATGAAGAATGGGGAGATAAATATTTTTTTAAATATATTTTAATGGCAAATGTGTGTGTTTAATTTGTGGTTCAACACTTGTTATTTGAGAAAAAGGTTTTTAGAACGTCCTTACATAACAAATCATAAAAATTACTTTATTAAATTTTCTGTTAAGAGAAATTTTAGAAAATATAATTTAAATGAAATAAAAACTGCGTTATCTACTTAATAATTTTCATTCACAAGGTTTCTGAATGCATTCAAAGCAGCACTTTAGCATCTTTTAATATTGCACATATACTTGCAAACCACAATAAACCTTTTGATGATGGTAAAATAATTAACGAATCAATGTTTGCTGCATCAAATATATTATTTCAAGAATTCAAAAATAAGAAATAAATTATCTTAACTATCAAGGAAGTTAAATTATATAAAAAAAACAATTAAGCTTTAAATAGAAGAAATTTCTGTGAATGTCATAGAAAAATTAAATTATGATTCACAAATATGTTTTTCATTTAATTTATAGAGTGATAAATCAAAGATACTTTGAATATAGCAAGAATTAAAAATTTTCATAAAATAATTTTTAATAATTGTTCTTTAAAGGAAAATTACTGTCAGTTATGCCATTTGAAAGAAATTTATGTAGGAACGACATATACCTAATTGCCTTAAAATTTAATACAGAAATTATCATTATCTTCTAAAACCTCTATCCTTAAAAACAAATGGTGTGGTTAAAATGATTAGTTCGCTGTTGGATTCATCGCTATTTGCAAAAATGATTTAATGTTCAAAATTTTTTGTCATAACCATGTATGATAATCATCAAGTATTGTGCACAAAATTCTAAATTATAATCAATCAATAAATGTTGTCAGAAAATTGTCGAATCTTTTCGTTTCGTACAAAATAAATGGAGATATTTCAAAAAAAACTGACAGATAAACTTGATGCTAACTATGGCAATTTAATTTTCAATTCTGAGATTAAATGAATTTGTAAAGGATATCTCAGAAAACCATTTTAAGAGCTTTATCAAGATATAAAACATTTTGTTGCGTCTAGAAACGGAAACTATGTGAAACTAACTAATTATATTTGGTTACGTGATTAATTTTTTCTCGCAGACATAAAAGGTTAAATGAATATCCTAAATTATGGACTGCATAAAGATATAACTATTTTTATATTCAATGAAAATATTCACGCGTTTAAATCAAAATTAGACTGGAGACAATGGAAATAAATGAATTCAACTTTTTTTTTCTTTTTAAAAATTAGGCATGAAACAATCAAAACATCTTATAAAATTTATAAAAATAAATATTTGGATTCTCTAACTGAGATCAATTATGATTTTGAACTAGCATTTAGTTATTTTAATAAAATAGTACCGATTGTTACATTTATTATAAAATTATTTTAAATATTAATATTTTATAAAATAGCAAAACAAATTAGTACCATGTTAAATAAAAAAGGCCTTTTGAGAGATGGAAAAGAGGAGATTTCCTATCCTATCTAAAACTGAAAGCAAGAATTTTCTTATCAGATTTTCGGACACTACTTAATGAGAAAAAATACCTACTTTTAAAAGAAAGATTTCAAAAACTATATTCCTGATTTCGATTAGCTTATTTATGCGAAACTTGTTTTTCGACAATGAAGTTGATTAAATCAAAGCTAAGAGAGACCCTAACATATAAAAATGTTAACAAGTGCATGCATTGAGCAACAAATTCGAATTTAAAGTACTACAAAAAACTAGCAAAAGAAATGCAGTCCAAATTTTCGCATATTAAATTTTTTGTTAATATTTTGTTAGTTTTTGCAATATATTTTGTTTTTTCTTATAACTAATTTTTTTTGTCAATTTATTTATAAATCTTAATTCGTTTATAAATATTTAAGTCATTGAATTCTTAATAAAAAATATTTTCTTTGAAATGATAATAATTTTGAGATTTTTCTTAAAAGAAAATAATACGAATATAAACTAAAAATTAAAAAAAAAACTAATAAATTATACATAATACACATGCCATTCAAAATTACTATGTAAACTCAATTCAGTTTTTTTAAAGTTAAAATGCTTCCGAACTGATTAGGTTAAAACAATACTTAAAATAAATACAATACATATGAGAAAATAGGATATAGTATCACATACTAATTATTACATACTCATGGTGTTATTTATCGAAGATTTTGAATTGAGAAACGTTGTTAAACTATTTCCGTTCGTTACTAGAAAACGTTTCGATCATATTATATAATTCTCAGGTAATAAAAGGTCTGTTTTAATTGTTAAGAACACAGAGGAAATATCATAAGCTGTATTAGAATATCTAAACAAGAATTACTAAAATATACGTCATGAAAATTATCTTGTCAGTTAAAATTAATAAAATATTAAAATTTTTTTGTTGAAAAAATTTGTGATCATGTTTTTTCAAAACTGTATAATGCAATAATAGATTATATATATAAAGTTTTTGTGGCTCGTAAGAAAATTTTTTATAATTAAGTGGCTCAAGAACAGTAAAAGATTGGACACCATTGGTTTAAAAAGGAATTTTTTATTTTAATGCAATATTAAAACAATCGATATGCAACAAAATGTAGCAAAGTATAAATATTTTATTTGAAATATCTTTATTTTTATCTTTTTTTAAGAATATTTAATGACGACTGCTTTTGTGTGAGAAAAACAGAATGATTTTAATGTTTTCAGTTTTTGATGAATTTTTTTTAATAAGAATTTATCGAAAAAAATTAACAACGTTTAGTTCAAAATAAATTCCGATGGTAATGATTCAACAAATAAATATTTACATTTTTAGATTTCGTAGAGTTCTTGAATAATTAAAAAATTTCTATTTATACAAAGTAATAATAAATTTTATTTTAAATTATAATTAATTTCAATATACATGTAAACATTGCCGAACGCACGGTTTAAGCCAATATTAATGTTCACGTACGGCTAAATCGCGTTCGACACATACGAAAAGGAACAGTAAAAAAGTGCTTATGTATCTTAAATTTTTTAATTTAAGTCATTTGAATAAAAAAAAATTATATTTTTTCACCTAAATACAAAATAAACAATAGAAACTAAAAATTTCAATACACCATAGTAAAAGTGGAAAATAAAAAAGTTCATTAGGATTTGCTAAAAATTTTCCATATTTTCGGTTTTGTATTAAATCTTGCTCATTTTCATTATTTTTATAATTTTTTTTTCTTTTCTTTTCACAAATTCTATTTTAAAAAACAAATCGATTTCAAACGCTAAATTGAAAAATTTCTTCTGATTAATTGAACAAACCATGAAATTTCTTTTTTTTCAGGTTATTTCTTGCAATAATTTCCTCAGGTATGATTACTTTCTATGTGAATAGGATCCATGATATTGGAAATATTTATAATTCTCTTAAATTCGTTTTTTATACCACTTAAGTTCTTAACACAAAATCTTTCCTTCAACTGGCTTGAGTGATTGAATTTATTTCTTTAACATGGCTGAATTTAGTAAAAAATTTTCATAATTTGTTAAATCTTGGCTCAGAATCCATACCAGCCAGCATAACATTGTCTAAGATTTTTTTGTTTTCAGATATGTTTAATCATCTAAAAATGAGTAATTTTATAAATATTTTTATATACGACAATAGCTTATTTTTATAATCATCATACTACGATTTTTAACGGTCACATGAAGACATTTTAAATGATAAGTTTTCAAATTTTTATTTACACATATGTTAATTTAGTCAATGTACGAAGTCGTATTTAACGAAAGAATTACAATTATAACAAATGAATTCATTCTTTAAGAGGTTTATTTTCACTTTCGGGAGAATTTTGAGAACCAACACATTTTTAAGATAAAAGTTTTTATAGTTAAGTTACGATTTGAACTACAAAAAAATTATTATAAATTACTTTGTTAGAATATTTAAATTTTTCGAGCATTTTTGTTAAAGTTAAAAAAATTTTTTTTTCAATAAATATTATGTTGCGTACAATAAATGAAAATATATTTGTATTGTAAATCTTTAAATGAATATTTTATATAACATGAGTGTAAATTGAAAGTTTTAAAAACTAATATCTCTCTTGATTACAATTTAGAAGCTAACCTTTCTCTTAAATAAATTCAAAAATTATATTTACATTTCATAATCATTTCTTGGTTATCAGATTCGGATTTATTTTATAACTCAAAGTTAAACAATTTTAATTTATCTTTAAATATGAAAACAAATAAATTTCATGTAAATATTTTAATGCCATATATTTATCTATCTTTTAAAATATTTGAAATTTTTCTTAAGCTTGTCTTTCTCATAGCAACGCAGTAAATCTCAATAGTTTTAGAACTTGTTTGAATAGAAATTTAAGTTTTTAAAAGATATTCAATATTCTTCATAGCATTATTCCTCTCCCTTCGTGTAAAACATTTTCCTAAGCCTTTGATTAAGTTTTGACAAAATATATAATATTATATTTAATCTGTAGATATAAAAGGTTTTTTAATTGATTAATTTATTATTCTCTTGTAAGTTAAAATTTCTCAATTATGCATTATTGTATATATCGTTTCTTATTTATTGTTTTAAATTCAATACAAGTATTCTTGTTGATATCACTGATTTTTGAATCAAAAGCTTTAAATTTAAAAAAACACCTCTTAACTTGAAAAAAATTTATAATTGGAATCTCATCTTGTTAAATTGTAAAGTTGAAAAAATAAATTATAAATAAACAAAATATCGTTTAAAAGCAAAACAGCGTTCGTTATTATAGTTGTATGCAAGATTTTACTGAAATGATTAGAAAATATTTCTAGATTTATTTTTAAGCATCATTTATTACAGTTTAAATATAATTGTATTTTAAATGAAAAAAAGTTTCAAAATGTCTTCGCCCGTGATCCATGGTTTCCCATTTGTGAAATTAAAATTTTTCATTAATTTTATTTGAATTATTTAATTTAAAATTCAAAGAATTATTATTTTTATAAATGAAAGAAAGTTTTATACAAATCTGAAATTAAATATTATTATAAATTTAAAAAAATATGTTGATTTGAAAAATTTTAAATTAAATATTTAAAAAATTTTATTTCTACTAAGTTATCGGAAACTTGAGTTCTGTTTCATTTAAAAATTAATCAACAACGAATATATATAATTTTTCTTCCATGATCATTACATGAATTCTACTAAATAAAGAATTTCAAAGAGATCTAATGGTTCCTTTCATTTTTTTTATAAGTTGTAGTTTAAGAGAAAACCAAACGCGTTAAATATTTTGAGTATGTTGTAAATTTTGTTCAGAGGAGTTGATGAATGATTAACAGTTTCGTTTATAAACAGATCAACAACTCCAAATTTTTTGTATCTCTTCCACCCATCGCTCCATATAATTGATCGGATTGGAACATTCTATCTTATTATTGGCAAAATAGTTTCTATATCAGGACGTTGTACAATAAAAAGCATAACCTGTTTTGTAACATTTTGATTATGATAATTTTTGTTGTATTCTACCATTACAAATATCCACGATCCATTAATAAATCTCCAGTAGTTTCTTTCTTGGTGCATATAATTATAACTTTCTTCATTTAATACAGTGATTGTGGAATTATGGCCAGGTAAGAATTAAAAAAAATACCTTAAAAAAACTATGGTAAAAAAATTAAGTTTATTTTTTTTAAAATAAGATGTTTTTATACAATTTTATTAATGGTAACGCATATTTTTTAGAACAAAATAAAGATAATGTGAGTTTTTTAAACAGAAAGATCATAAAAATATTTTTTTTTCTTTTACTGGCCCTCCACTCAAAAATGTGGTGCACCAGTTATTTAACTTTCATCACTTTTTTTCGATCATTCTGAGAAATCTTTACCATCCCTAAAAGAAATCACAATCGATTGTAGAGCCTTTTACTTCTTTAAAGGCTCGCATCATTTTGCAAAACAGCCTCATGTATATGGTTGTTGATCATTCGTCCTCTTTCATCCAGAGCTTACTTAAATGGTTAATCTTATTTAAAAAAATACAAAATTTGTCACAAAAAATTTAAATCAGTCACTAACAGTTTATTTATTGATTCTTAAATGATCAGACGAAAATTAAGACGTCTTTTGCCAAGTCAGTGAAACATCAATTCTAAAATTTTATGTGATGTAAGATTAGCAATCGATCTCTTTATACAATCCGTATAATTAAGAAATAAGATTGTAGTCGGCGATAAAAAGCTTAAAATGACTTAAAATGTAAGATATAAATGAATTAAATGTTTTGTCCATCCATATGTAAGTTTGGCACCAAATTTTGATTTATTTTTCTTTTTCTTTTAGTCAAATAAAATCTTTTAAACGATTTAGAACAATTTAATTTTCTACATGATAGCCCCTCGCTACGAATTAATTTTGGTGAGGCTTTTAAAGTTTCTATATCAAAAATTTTATTAAATTATTATTAACTAAGGTTATTTTATAAAAATTTATGTGGCCATTTTCACGCATGGGAAACCATGGATGACTAGCCTAGAAATTACCAAAAGATTAAACTTTTATGATAACTCTTTTGATAACATGCAAAATTAATTTTTTTATCCGTTATCAGCATTATTTAATAATATATTAAATAAAGGTTACACAAACGATTTTTACTGATTGTTTTTTTTTAATTTTATAAAATTACAATTAAATGTGAAATAATTTCAAAAAATTAATATTTTAAAAATCATTTTAAAATATTATAAGAAAACAATAGTGTTAATTTGAATGAAAAATTTTTATATTGTTACTATTTTGTATTTTTTTAGATTTTTTTAAAAAATAATAAAAAATTTGTCTGAAAATTATTAAAAATATTTAGGTTTTCTCGATTTATATTTAAAATTTTAAAATTCAAAAAAAATTCTTTATTTATTTGTAATAGATTGTAATTTGAAATTTATGTTTAATAACATATATATGTTTATAAAAAACATAAAATATTATAAAAACATTGTAAAATATTATTTTTTTAACAATTATCACTTAACATACTTGAATAATCAATCTTAATTATATTTATACATTTGTACGGTTTAATAAATGAAAATAATTTTTATTATATTTATTTCATTATCAAATAATCGATCATCATATTTAAAATGCTTAACAGGTAGTTAATTGTTAAATATAGATAATCAAAATTTATATATTTATGATATAAAATCAAAAAGTAAATTATTAGAGCCCTATTTTGATACTGTATTATTTAAACTAGAGGACAGATTCGATATATATCGTTTTTTTAATATTTTAATAGCAAAAATTTTTAGAAAAGATATAAATTTTATTGATGGTAATTTAACATTGTTTTTTGGATATATTTCAGATTTAGAAATAACAATTTTCGATTTTTATACATTTGCTATAGAAAATCCAGTGATGATATTTTAAATAGATTATTTATCAAGGATTTATAATAACCTTAAATTTATTGAAAAAAGAATATTTAAAATTATTCTACAATAAATTTATTAGAGAATTTGAGTGTTTAAAATTTGCACATTTAACCACGAAATATAATAGATTAAGAAATGAGATAACAAATTTAAAATTTAAAAATATTAGATTATTCATTTTTATTCCCTTGAAAATTAATTATAGTATTTTTATTCAATAAAAATATAATATTTTAATATATCACAAAATGAAAGTAAAAATTACAATATTTATAATCCTAGGCAGCTTTGGAAACAACAAAAAGAAATCTCTCATCTTAATTTTAATGAATTGGATTTTTATAAAACTCTTCTAAAAAATACATTAAAACTTCAGTTTTTGAATATTCTATATAATGAATATACTTTTTTCTGTACGATAAAATTAATACAAAAACACAAAATCTACGTATGAATTTTAATAAAAGCTATTTATTTCGAACCATGAATTCGTGTATCTATTATTTATAAATTTAAAATTTTAAGAAGAACAGCAAAAAATTTAAATTCGATAGTAACTAGAGGTGATCAAGTTGTAAACCAAACGTAATCTACGACAAATCAAAAAAAAAATCCAAACAGACAATGTAAGTGAAACTTTTGCAATTGTCCTTATGGTTGTTTTACTTGTGGTTATATCCATCGTGGTATTAGCTTGGTCATTTATCTTGTTTATGTAATTTGATAACAATATCAAAAAATATAATTCTTTTTATTTATTAATATAAATTAAATTTTTATAAATTGTAAAAAATTTAATATTTAATAAATATAAATTTTCCTGCAGCATATATATTCTTTTTTAATTTAAAAAAACAATAAATTTAATTACTTTCCGATTATTATAAAAATTTTTTATCAAACGAGAAAAAATTAAAAAAAATTTTTGTTGAAGGTTCCAAATTTTCATAAGGAAATATTACCGTATATTAATAGCAAAATAGGTGTAATTCAATATAAAATTCATTTAAAAAAATATTAAGATCACATTTAAATATGTAAATTTATGAAATTTTATGTTTATAACAAAAAAAATAAATAATCTCTAAAAATATAAAAAAACGATTATAAAATTTATATCAAC
>JBAMHV010100889.1:0-20861 GCA_037177535.1 Pseudomugil gertrudae
GACGCAAATTCGCTGGACGCCTCAAGACGCGGGTTTACATTGACTTAACATGTAAATCAGACGCCTGGACGCCAAAATGCTTGACCGGTCTGAACGTGCCATGAGACAGTACTTTGCCTGAGCAGTGTGGCAGATGACCACACTGAGGGGTCTTTTATCATACTTAGTTTGACGTTCTTCACTTTGCTAGCTAAGGGTGATTTATACCAGGATAGTTCCCTGGACTAAGTAAGACTGGGGACTTGGTTCATTTGAGGGTGCAACGTTCTTTCAGGTTTTTTTTAACTTGTCCTATCTAGAACTGTAGCAAGCAGAATAATGATCTTGCTGCTGTGTAAAGGAGAGCTTTAGTGCCACTTCACAACAATGTCATGTCAGGTTCCTTTACAGACACACCAGTTTGAGCCAATTCAAACAACTAGCCCAGTTAAGGAAAACCAACAAATTGCATCTAATCTTGACTTTGATCCAATCCCACATCCTGAGCATAAATGTGGTGACAGTGAAAAGGAAAAAACTCCCTTTTAACAGGAAAAAAATCCTTCGGCAGAACACACTCAGGGAGGGCAGCAATCTGTCTCGCTCAGTTAGAGCAGAGAGGAGAGGGAGAGAAATGACAGACCAACAGAGACTGCAAATTTTTATCCACGACCTGATGAGAGAGGAGAAATGTATTAATGATGCTGTTGAGGAAATTTCATACAAATAATCACACTGTGAGAATCAAGAATACAAGTTTAATAATTCTCCAGCGGAGAATTAACGAGTCTGGGGAGAGAATCTGCCCACTTCTTCCAGTGACTCATTATTATACTCACTTATATGCAACTATTTTGAGTGCAGTTTCACAGATAAAGCAAGACAGGGTATAGTATATAACACCATCCAAGCAGCAGGGTGCATATGCAGGGTAACCCAGCTTGGTTTATGCATTTCAGCTTTAACTGAATCTTCTGCAAGATTCATTAATGTGGTATCACAGCTTGGATATGTAATTGTTATGTCTCTCAGTGGGAAAACAGACATATTGCACAAGCCTCAACACAGAAAATGTCATTACGATGCCAATATGTTTCTGCTTGGAAGATAAGGAGCAGAGAAAAGAAAAGAAAAGGTTCAGTGCATTATGGGACCCCCCTCAGCAGTCTAGTATTGGGCTTCTCTTTATAATCTGCTATGTATTTTATTTTGGGAAAAATAACATTGCTGGATCTGAGACAGAAAAAACAGTGCAGAGAAAAAAGGTGAGTAAAGAGAACGGTACATCAAATAGAAGGTAATGACTCTTAAATCTGAACAGAGAAACCAGACAACCAGCAGCTATACCTGTACAGATACACAGCAGAGAATATCCTGTGGCTTTTATAAAAAATAAAAAACTGATAAACATCTGGAGCTCCTATACCAAGCCCTAAAGCTGGAGGCTACCACATAACAGCAAAACACTGAGTTGTACCATAGCCTTGCAGTCTATCTTGTTTTTTCACTTCTAACCATGAGCCATTTCTCCCAGTCAGAGCTGCCTATCATCAGATGTGTGTATGTTTTTACCCACAATGCTGTGTGGTAAACCAACAAAGCACATTTTTTGGAGTCTGCTTTTTGTATTCGATCAGCTACATTTTACATTTTCAGTTGTAGGCGGATCAAGTCTGTTTCTTCTAACTCCCAAACGAAGCTCACTTTAAGTAAATAGACCACGATTCCAATCAAAAAGACTGGTATGAGTGTCCCCTACATTTCTGTGCCCCTTTGGTGACTTCTACAGACACACAGTGGCCATCCTGGTGAGCTGGGAACAAGAAGCCAACCTATATCTGACCAGTGTTGAATGGTAAAATATCTGCAACAGTTTGTAACTACTAGCTTGAATCTGTAGAGATTACTAACCAACATTCACTGCATAAGTCTGTTTCCCAATAAAGAACCTCCTTGGGCTCTAGGGTCCATATAGTTGGGTGTGAAGGTCTTGTGATTGGTCCAGATGTGAACTAAGGAACGTCTTTGTCTCAGTCTCTTTAAAAGACTGATCCTGTAAAGTTTCCACATTGGCCCTGGGGTCTTTATAGATTCTGCAGATCTGTTTTTGACACTTAACTTTTTGTAATAAACCTTTTTATTCATCATGTTGGCGTCCAAAGCCCTTTCTCCATCAGACTACTCTCTTCACTTTAACCTCTCCAGAACTTCACTTCAGTTGTTTGGCTAGAACAATATCATGGTTTTCTGTAAGACCACTGACAAAGGGAGGCATCCTCACATGGTTTGGGAATGTCCTTTTGTAACCACATTCTGAGCAGATGTGTGGCCACATGGGTATATAGTGCTAAATTATACGTTTAGTACTATATACCAATGTAATCTTCCACCAGGTCAGGATACAACAGGATACCAATTACACATCTTATTACTGGTGAGCAGCTAGAAAGTCACAAGCAGGCAGTGGTTAAAAACCAGCTTTAATATAAGAATAAAGAGACATTGTTCAGGAAATCTATATAATAAAAGAATTACTTTCTGAGATTTGCAGCGTAAAAGTGTAGAAAACTATAATAATGAATCAACTATAATTAAGCTATTATTATTTTCAGAACTATGTTATTTCTTTTGTTTCCCCCGATTTTCCTTTTGTATCTTAGAAGCTGGTTCAAGTAGCTCAGGAATGATGGAAACAAAACGAACCTTCCCCAGTCTTTAAATCTTTGATACTGGCTGAAGAATAACGTATAAAGGACTGAATGGCATGCATACTATCTGTGGAACTTTTATTTTACTACACTGGACTACATGTGGAGCCTGATTGTGAAGCTTCTCGCCTGACCAATGAAAACCCTGGCTGTTATTTAGTCTAGTTACATTATGTGTTATAAAAGAGCTGTACTTACCTACAAAACCTGATATTAAAACACTAAACAGACGAGAACTGCTTGTTTGCATATGATCCAATCTAATATTTTTACAGATCTTCACCAAACTCCAAAAGAGACTGACTGATTTCACTTATTCAAGGTATAAGAAAACTCATGTTCCTCTCATTCAGACATGTTAAATAATATCCTTCACTCTGTACAGTAAAAAGCCCGTCCTGCATTCCTCGACATGTATTTTCATTTTGGTAAGAAAAAAGTAAACCTGCTTGCATCTCAGTTTTTAGCCGACTCATGCCTTTCAGTCCATGCATTTTACTCTGATAATTTTTAAAGCACCTACTGCGTTTTCCCCGTTTTTTTTAACCTGAGCTTATACCAACAACCAAACTAACTAAAGAGATTCACTGAAAGTCCAAGAAATGGGCTGCAAGTCTATTTTAATACTTATTTTTACCTGCTGCATCTGCAGAGCTGCCATCCTTTACTGCCTTTCAGAACAGTTTTTCCTGTGTTTGCACATCCTTCTGCTCCACCTGCACATTTCACAAGCTAGCAAATTGGTAATTGTTTCAGAGTTTTGTGTTAATCGGCAAATAAGAGAAAAAAAATCATTACTTCATAAAACATAGAAAAGAGCCTCCAAAGTCATGTAAAGAAACAGCCAACAATAACAAAATTCAAGCTTTAAATATAAAACCAACAAAAATAAAACATTTTCTTTACATTTTTATACATTTATTTGTTGCCCGTTTATGGACTTTTATGAACACTTCTGACTCAACGCATATATATTCAACACAGACTGAAATGTTAAAAAATATCAATCAATCTCAAATGTAAAAAAAAAAGTTAATTTACTTACAACAGTTGAGCTAGCCTAATATTAATGGCACATTAAGTAATTTTAAAGATGAATCCATCTATAAACTTCATGTCTGGTAGTTTTTAACTTGTAAAATGAAACTCAACATCTTTAGAAAACAAGCAAAGCTACATGTATTTCTTAATTAAAAAAGCCCTTTCATAAAAATAAACAAAAACTACTGTTACAAGTCTTGCATCTTAAACTGTCTGGTATTGGCATTCATATTGACACATTAAACACACCAACAAAAACCAAAAACACACTGACAATCAGTGTTAACTGTGCCATCTGCTTGTTCAGTAGTACCAGTGCTGCTGTGGCTGCTGCAAGCTCTCCCAGTATAGAGGAACTTCAGTTGCTACAAAATATGATGGCTGGGCGACTGGAACCACTACCTGCTGTGAATACATCTGACTTGTGTCAACTTCCTGCCTGGCATAGACTCGGGATGAACCCTGAGGACAGATGGCAGTGTTTGGTGTGTATTCATCAGCAGTCTGAGAGGCAGTTTGGGCGTATGTGCTGCTCCCGCTGGAAACTCCCACAGTGTCCGTTGAGCTGGGTGTTGAGTCAGTGTGAAAACGGCTCCTCTCGCTGTGTTCTCGTTTATTATAGCAGTTTAAAACCACGTAATTAGTATGGTAGGGTTGGGCAGTTACAGAGTTAAAGAGCAACAGATTGCATCCAGTCCTGTTGGTGTAAGCTTGTTGTTGTCGTAGCTGTGCTGAATAAGGGTTGGCAGCTGTATTATTGGGTGAGAACTCGCTCACATTGCTTGTCATGCTTTGAGCACCAATCCCTTGCAGATAATGTTCAGTGGGGAAAGCAGTGGTGGCAGATAGCGCTACTGTGCTAGCGGCTTTATTTTCAGTAAATCTATCTGAAAAGATGTCCCCGATCAAGTCCTCAGCTGAGTTTACAGTGTTGATGAATTGGTTGCCATACTCAGAGTGTACAGAACCTCCTCTTTTTGTCTCTTTCTTTACTGTAGCTTCTGCCAGCCGATACGTTAAATCCAACGGTGTTTCATATGCTGCCTCTTTGGTTTTTACACAGTCCAGTTCCCCTTTAGCTTCCACGGTTTCAGATGAACTGGTTGCACAATGGTTGATAGCGTGAGCAATAACTGGTGCAGACTTGTCGGGTGGCCGATTCATTTTGGAATTACAGTCCAACAAAGTTGCTAGTTTAGACAACACTTTACACTTCCCACCAGATACGGTGACAGAGTTTACAGCAGGGTTTAATGAAGGGCTCTCTAAGATTGATGGCAAGCTGGTATCACGCTTCACCTCCACTGGACTGGATATATATTTGGTTGGCAAAGGATCCTCAGCTGTTTCAGCTGACCTTTTCCTGCTTGGAGTCGAGACATATCTGGGAGACACCTCTGGGTTTTGCTTGACTGTAGGACTAACAGTAGCAAAAGAAGAATCCGATATTGGCAGCTGAGAGAATGCTGGTTTCAATTCTGATTGCCGATAAAGACCACCGATGGTCTCTTGAGTGGTGAGACATGTCCCAACAATGGAGACTGGAGAGACAAATCCCACCCTTAGAGAGGAACAATTCACATCTGGACGACTTGAGACTCTTTTGACCTCCGAACCTCCAATTGTGGACGTCCCGTCTCTTTTTTGTCCGGCTACTAAGGAAGAAGCAAGAAAAAAAGACATAACTGTAATGAGAATGTGTCATTTTCTTTGTGCTTGTCCTTGGGTGAATACACGGTTTAAAAGGCGGGTTTCTTCCCAATATCAACATCTATTTACATACTTCAGAATAAGCAACGGGAAAGAGGAGAGTCTTGGGTCACTTTGACCCAAGTGAAAAGGACAAAAAGAGGATTTTTCCAGCAACAGAGCACTCACTGTTACAACCTGCAATGATAGGCCGTAACAAATGATGAGGGGTGGGCAACATAGGTGGTATAAAACATAAATCTTATTTTAAAGAAAGAAAATTAAGAGAATGAAACCTAACACTACAGCTTACACGAGCCTAGGTGATCTCTCAGCCCTACCCCGAGAGACACCCTGAGCTCATCGTGGCTCATGCCATGGAAGACGGCACCTGCAAAATAAATTAAAAACAAATAGGGTGGTGCCATCACACCTCCCCCCCAAAAAAACAATACCCTTAAATAAAAACAAGAAGAAATAAATCCCCTCACTATCAAGGACCAATATAGAAATTGGAATATACAATCTTGTTTCTGTACCGATCTGATGACACAGCAACCCTGGTACCTGGGAAACACTTCCAGAAAGTCCAACAAGATGATAACCAAATCCTCATCTCACACAGCCTCAATTAAGGGCAAAGGGTCATGGGACAAGGCATTGGCCAACAAATTTTCAGACCCTTTAACATGCCGGATGTCCAAATCACAGGCCTACAAGAACATAGCCCATCTCCTCTGCTCTGATTGGAACATTTCAAAGATCTGAGAAATGTCAAAGCATTGCGATCTGTAAACACACCCAGAGGAGTGGTAGCACCAACTCACACTTCAAAATGGTAATAATAGGCATTAAGCTTCTTATACTGGTTTTGCCAAACCCTGGTTATTCCTCTGAATGAGAACAGCACCAGCCCCAACATGGCTGGCATCTACCTACAGTTCAAAAGCCCTGTCAAAGCATGGCGCCATCAACAGCAGAAAGGAACACAATAACTTCACATTATCAAAGGCCTGTTGACAGGCTGAGGCCCAAACAAACTAAGACTTCAGCTTTAACAGCTCAGACAACAGAAACACTATAGTGGAGAGGTTAGGCAAAATCCTTGGTAGTACCACACCAGACCCAAAAACCACTGACGTTCCTTTTTGGTGTTTAGCTAAGGATATCCTGCAACTGCTTTCACCTTCGCAGTGACAGGTTTTACCTCACCCTGCCCAACAACCCAACCAAGGTAGGCGACAGTGCCCCATCAAACTCACACTTAGCCAGACTGATTGTAAGATGTGCTTCTGCCAGCCTCTCAATCAGTGCATGAATCCAAGTGTCACTATAAATCACCATGTCATCAGCACAGCACAGCCTTCCAAACCAGCCACCACTCCATTCAACCATTGAAATGTTGCAGGGGTGTTTCTCAGCCCGAACAGTATAACCTTATACAAAAAGTCCTGAGGATGTAATAAAGGAAGCTATTTCCTGTGCATACTGGGACAAAGGGACATGCCAATATCCCTTTAGCAAGTCAAACTTCCTAACGAACTTTCTTCCTACACTGAGAACCAGTGTTCTCTGGGACGGTATGCATTTTATCTGTATGTTATCTGAAAAATATTAACCGTTTCCAAGGTTTAAAAATGAGTATTTGCCAGTAGCAAACAGCCTGGCAACCACTCATTTTTACAGTATTCTATCTGCTGTTCATACAGAGTCATCGTGTAGGAGTTAAAGCTAACAGGTGTCAAGTTTAAGCTTCTACACTAAAACTTTACACACTGAAAATGCTCGAGATTCTAAGATGGTTTATTAATATTATGTACTGAGGAGGGACAAATATATAAATCTCTTCCAATCTATAAATATCTCAGATTACATACCTCTTCGTTATCCTACAAGATCTTTTCAAAGAGGCTGCTTTTGTATAAAACTAATACATCATGCTGTAATGATGTCATTACACAATTTTAATAGTCCTGAAGAAGGTTTCAGAAAAAGCCAAAGAAATAAAGATATGAGAAAGTAGGACAAGTTCTGGCCAAAGACAACATAAGCCAACGGACCAGGTGACCAAGTCAGACCTCCTGGGTCAACATTAGGAAGATTAATCTTACCACTGTCTCTTCTCTGGTGTGTCTTACATGCTTGTGGTGACAGCTTCTCTATGGGAAGAGATCTCTCTACTCTCTGCAGGTCCTCCGACTGCTGGCCTGTGCAACAGAAAGCACCGTTTACTGATCACTCAATACTACTAGACATGGTCATCTAAGTGATTACTTTAATGACTTTGAACATGGTACAGTTCTTAGTGCTAGTGTAGTGTATGATCCTCAGTATTTCATAGGCAGATTGTTTACCACCTGCCACTGCATAAGTCTGTCCTGTCAAGGGGCCCTTGACCTCTATAAATACATGAATGGATGTCTTGTGACTGATCCAGATATAAACTTAGCAATGTCTTTGTCTGTCCACTATATAAGACTGAACATACGGAGTGTCAGTAGGATTTTCCACATTGGCTTTAGGAGTCCTCACAGATTCTGAAAATCTGTTTTTGATGCCTAACTTTGTTATTATTCATCAAGTTTTTGTCCAGAAGCCTCATTTATAAAAACTTGCTTACGCACAAAACAAGCCTGAAAATGGCTTAAGTGCTTTTCTGTGCAAAGATCATAAAAAATAAACTTGATGGAGAAAAGATGGAGAAACTTTGCACCCTGCATGGTAACATTTTTGAGAAGAAAAACTGGCAGCACAGCTGATAATACATTTAAGACACATTAACTCCATGTTTGTTATCATTCACATTAGACTTTTTATCATTGTAATCAAAAACACGGAAGCATGATTATAGATATGCTTAAAAACAGATATTTATTCCATAAATACGTATTTAAGCGTTCGAACACAGTATGTTCATACTAATTAATATGTTGCTATGTTGCTTATTGGTACATTAATTGTGATTACGGGGTAAGCATATAAATATTACAGTGACATATGTCACCTGGTCCTAACAAACTGCACCTAATAATTTAGCTGATGAGTGTATATAAATCCCACCTAACAATTTCCTGTGGTATAATTACACAATTTAGATGTATTAAATGGCCAAACAGTTGGGAGCTACACCCCTTTCCAGTCTCACAAGAGCAAATGTGTTTGAAAACAGCAGTTCTGAAGCGAGTGCTCACTAAGGTTTATTCTCCAATTGATTTGAAGAATGACAAGATGTGATTTAACTGTGCTGGTAGAACTCACTCTTCTTTCGGGTTGCACTGATGCATCCTGGGAAGAAACCTTTTTCTTCATTTCTGATCCTTTTCAAAATTTTTAATGCTACAGCGTGTAAAGGAGATCATAGAAATCAGTGAGTATTATTTCAGTCATAGCAACAAACATTCACAAACTGAGTTGACTCTTACCTTCGTCGATGGCCGCCGTGCGAACAACTTCATGTGACTGCGATTCGAGCAGAACGCTCTTTAATAGGAGAAAACAAAAAGTGAAAAAAATACTTTTTCCCAGGAGGCGGAGTTAATGGTAAGAGATGCAGAAAAACACATCAAGACACCATGATTATTTGTGGACCTAGTAAGGTACCTGTGCATCCACTTTGTTGAAACGGTCCCGCTTTGAGAGCTCATGCACAACGATCTTCAAAAAAATGTCCATTTTCATTAAATGGGGCACGTCTTCCTCAAACCAGAACGTTTGCAGTAGGTCAGGGTGTTCTTTCCGCTGAAAAATGTGCACGTCACACACAATAAAAATGCACAAGCATGCAATCAACACGTGTGATGCTCAGGCTTGCAGGGCATCGTTCAGACGACATACCACATATTCAAACTGGTGCTCAAAGCTGCCCATGTGTTGACAAATGTCGCGCTGGGAAAGGGTCTTCTTGCAGCTTTCACACAGGAAGAACGTTTTCAGAGAGTTCCCTCGACATTCCCACACAGAGCCAATACCTGATGGATACACCGCATCTTTGAAAGTTGCATTATTTCTTTAACTACTTCTGCTTCAATGATGCTGCGTGATGTTGCAGGTGAGTTTAGCTTTACACACCGCGTTACACGCTGACAAGCAAAGCTTGACTCAGCAAAGAAATGAAAAAGGCCATTAGATGGAAAGAAGGAGAAAAAGACAAAAAGTCAACATACAACTGGCTTTTTCTGTCTGGTAAGACCTCCAGAAAGCAGGGAAAAGATGCAAAATGGTCGTTGATAGGGGATGCATGACTTAGCAAATCTTCCATTGTGATTCTTTTACACGTTACAGCCAAATTAGCAGCTGCATAAGATGGACAAACTCACCAATGACCGTTTTAGTATCCTGCTGACTTGCTTTCAGGTAAAGGGACAAATTGCTACAGCCCATAGCCTTTTTCCCTGAAACAACCAAGTATCGTCACAAATTAGTTCAATAAAATGACAAAATGCGACCTAACTTCAATGCTTAACACGAACCAAGTGGAGTTGTTATGGCCTGTGATGCACTGAGCTTTCTAGATCCTGCAGAGTGTTTTCGGGGTCGTTCTACTTTGTGGCTAGAATCAGGCTGGTCCTGCTGTCCTGTAGCAGCCTGCGGGTTTTGAACAGGAGATAATTTCTGTCTACTTTGTAGATGCGTCTGTGGCTTTGGTGAAGCTGGATCAAGCTTCTCCCGTTGGCTGTCAGGATTCACAGGATGCTCTGAAAGACGACGGGTTTTCTCCACTGAGACTCCTGAGAAAAATAAATGAAAGACGGGTGGAAATGTGTGATGTGAATGCAGCGTACAGAGAGATCAAGGTGTACAATCTAACAAGAATTAACAAGTCAAAACCTTTACCGTTATGATAGCCAGTAAAACAAGATTGAATTTCTACAGTGTCTACATTAAACAGATCATTAGAACAATGCATTAGCACAGCTGGACATTTTCACTCAATGAGTTCATGGTAGAGGAAGAGTTGTACCTGGCATAGCTTGCACTTGACTGCCAGTAGCTGGGATGGAATCTGGAGGAACTGGACCGGTACATGACTGAAACGGACTCTGGATCAGATCACTGACAGGTGTGTCTTCGCCATCTTTGATCAACTGACCTGCAGTCAGATTTACCTCCTCATTTAAGTTGGACTTGATTTTTAGGTTAGAGCAGTGAAATTAAAGATGAGTAAATGATTTAAAAAACCTTAGTGTGTATTTAGGTGGGCATTTGGGTTTTGTAAAATAAAACTACCTGAAACTTTTTACAGTTTTCACCTGCAATCTTATGTATGTGTGTGACTTGAAAATACCATCATTAGAGCTGGAAACTTCACATGGACTGCTTCCTTCCAGCTTCGAAGGAAACATTTCTTTGTCATGGTCACTGGATGAGTAGCGTCTCCCTTTCATCATTTTTTTCACCTTTTCTACAGCTGAGATTCAAAGAAAGAAAGGAGGATTAAGATCCCAGCCATATGTGTAAGAGCTCTTTTACAGTGAATGATGGCAATGGCTGGACCATTTGTTGTTTTCCTAACTTTGCCTCTTAAGAGGAAAAAACCACTGGACACACTTTCTAAATTTTACTCTCTCTGCATCGTATATCTCGTTACCTCCTCTGATGTTTGTGTCATTTGCACGTTTGTAAGCTGCGGTCCACAATGCATTGTGGTCTACATTAACCCGTCTAGTGACCATCAATGCTTCCTACTTATCAAGATGCATTGTGGGTAATTTTGAGTGCACTACTTTTTTCTCTTTGGACATTCAAACACCCCTAGAAGTGACGTGACCAGTGCGTGGTAAATAGTGTGGACATTTGGGCACAGCGTATAAAGAATAAGAACATTTATTTTATTTTATAAAAGGAACACATTTACCTTTATCTTCTGGAAGACAACCCAGTTCTTCATAAGCATTCTTCTCCAACTTCACTATCTAGTGGGAAAATAATAATTCAACACCTACAGCATACAAAGGTGGTTTAAAACGGCACCAAATGCAGCCTTCTCCATAATAGGAGACCTTTTAAAACCTTTAAATCGAATATGTTTTATTACCTAAAAGACTAAAAAAGTTCAGTTTAAATGAACAAAAACAAACACGGTAACTTTATGATTAACAAAGTGACTACGAGGAGTGTTTGCAGGTTACCTCGATGGTCTGCGAGTTTGGCATTTTTTTCTCAATCTCAGCCAGAAGAGCAACAGTCTGATGTAGTTTGCTCGGCCTCTCCAACGGCGTCGCACTCCACTCAGGGTACTTCCTTTTCTATTAATGAAAACGCACAGAGTCACACTGTGTCACACGCTGCAGCTACGTTTAGTATAAAACAGCGGTATATTTACATACCACATAGTTATATTGGTGGCTGGAGCTGATGATGTGAGTGCGACTGGATGATTTTATTTTGACCGAACAGAGAAGACAGTAGATTTGCTGCTTTTGCTTCCATGACAGAACCTTCAGGTAACCCATTCCTATAGATAATACAAATAAATAAATATATATGAATAAAAGAAAACGTGTTAGTAGAGTTTTTCTCTCTGATACAATGAAAATACTCACCAACTTTATAGTGTTTTGTGCTTGGTGTTTTCTTACAGGTAGAGACATGGGAAGCCTCTTGAGTGTGCTTTATGTGTTCAGATTTTAGGTGGGGAGCAGCTTGTGGGCTCCGTTTCCGATCTGTCTTTGCCTCCGCTGAATTCTTATCATTCTGAGTCTTTGGAGCATGATTACTGGCAGGTTTATCAGATACTTTGAGCATTTTAGATGCAGCAACAGATCCTTTTGCAGTTGGACGTGTCGGTAAGCCTTTGTGTGAAGGTTTGGGAGATCTAAAGGCTCCATCATCTTTGGAGGAAGATGCAGTTCTGCATGTGGCTTCATGCATCATTGGGAGTTTTGCTTTAGAGGAGAATGAAGACGATGGTTTTACAGTCGGGGAGGTTTTACTTTTTCTTGCCTGTGGTGTGGTTGTGGCTGCAGGTTTTGCAGCAGAGATGAGCTTTGAGATGGCTGCACAGGAAGTACTTTCTGCTACTTTGGATGATGTTGTGCAATGAGATGTGGTTACAGAGCAGCTGGAGGAAGCCACTTGTTTTCTTTTATGAGAACTTTCAATCTTTAACAATTTAGTAGTTGTGCATTTAGAAACACTGGCATCATCTCCTTTACTTTTGCATTTAGAAGCCAAGCTAGCTTTGTCGATTCTAGATTTGGACACATGCATTGATGCATGTTCGTGTCTTCTGGGAGCAGCGTGAGAAGTCGGGGAGTTGTCAGCAGATTTAGTCACTTTTCTACCAGTTGTTGTTTTATCTTCTTTTGATTTTGAGGTGACTCGGCTTGTTTTAGAGGCGTTTCCTGTGATTGCAGAGATGATGGCAGCTGCACTGGTTTCTGAATTGTCAGTCTTTGTATCCACCACCTTCAAAATAAAACAATTCTAATTAGTAGACAATTTTTTTTATCATTAAAAGATGTAAACAACAAAATCACTTCACATCAATTTTTAACTTACTAGTATATTTACACATTAACTTAAAAGGATCCACATCTTTAGAAGAGATTTTGAAGTCATTACACAGTGAAATCATACACTGATTTATGCTGCAAAGGAGACTTTTTCATCTTATCGTGATTGCCGTTTTTTACTCAAACAAATCTCACATCCTCTCAACTTTTCATAGTAAAATATTTTAATTACAATTCTGTGATCAGAGTACAATTATATATCCGGTCTTACATTGTGGAGAGCCAGGAGCAAAAAGCTCCTTCCTTCAGATTACATCACAATGTACAATAACAGCCCCTGTTTTTCCTGGCAAATAAACATCCACATCCACCATACACAGCAAGATGTTCCAGAGTGTCACATTGTTTATCTAAAGAGGGAAACTAGATGTGCTCAAAAATTTCCCTTTCGACATTGCCAAGTTTTTAAAGCCAAGAACAGTTTCTCATTTCCAGGAAAACAAGGCATCAACCTTTTTTTCCTTCTGCACTTTTACTATTTAGTTCTCTCCCCTGTACAGAGAGGACTCCTTTTTGGAAAAATCCTTCTGCATTGTCCAATATTGTCCAAAAAAAACTTTTTATCATGTTTTCTGTAAGAAAAACTGACTGACATAGAACCTGTTATAGATATTACAAAGTGCGAGAGAAAGAGATTGTTAGCGCTTCTGAGGCTTGCTTCCTTCTGCTCCTCTTACACACACGAAAACAATGCCTGTGAGCGTGCACCTGTCTTGCTGTAAGCAGACAAGCCTGTACCGGCCTTATCACGTGAAACACTGCTGAGGCTTACTTTAACAGGACAGCACACTTAGAAATATATATGCTACTTTACAACCAGGTAATACAAATCAGAGTCACAAGCCCAGTTGTTTTCCCTGAAGAAAGGCATAAGCCTCAGCCTGAAGTTATTGCTTCATAAAAGAGAAATGTGGCCAAAGTGTACTTTTTACAGACCAGCAAATGATGAATTAGGGACAAGTATGTCCACCAATTTCTCCACTCATGCTGTTAGTGTTAGATGCTAATGTGAGAGGTAAAGTGCTGCTAAACAGTTTATACATGAATGTAATCCTATCAAACATCACATTTTACTAACAACAGTTAGTAAAATGTGTCTAACCTCCTTATATCAGCTTTTTTACCCCAATACTTTCTCCAGCATTATTGTGTCAAACAGGCCCGATCCTTCTTTAACTTATTTGTCCAAAGCAGATAAATAAGTAATATTTTCCTCCAATCACAGCTTTCAACAATCAATCTCATGTTTGGTGGATCTGAATCATAAATGAGGAGTAAAATCCCAGATACAGATCAAAATCCACCATAAAGATGGAGCAGTTGGGTGGCTTGCTTGTAACAGGCCACTCAGCAAAATGAGTGACAGTAAAGCACGAAGCCGTCGCGCCACGTTTCATCTGCCTTTATCTTTCAGTTCAAAACGCACTGAGCTGCATGTCTGCTGTGTTATTCACTCACCCGGACCCTCTTCTGGTGGTCATATCTGCTGCGATGGCCCATGACCGTCCTCTCTGGGTTCATCAGAGAGCAGCCCCCACAGCGCTGGTCACCGGTCATAACACACTGGCATTTAGGAAGCGTGCTTGAAACGAGATGTTCTGGTTCACAAAGTAAAACGTGTTAAATCATAACAGATCACAGCTGATTGTTCCTGTAACCACCTCATAAAGCAACAAAACACATTTATTCATCAATATATTCTCACAAATCTACTTCATTTAAAAATAAAACTTTATGAATAATATAAATAAATCTTTACAAACCTTTCATCACAACCTCTTTGCAGCTACTTTTCCTGTCTGTGGGAATGCCCTCTTTTACTCCACTGTTTGGTATTATTGCAGACTCTTCAGAAAATGCATCTTTTGAGCAGAGCCGGCGTCTTTTAGGGCTCGTTTTCCTTCCCAGATCGTCATCTTGACAACTGTCCTCTCGTGCATCAGTCAGGCTTCTCTGCCTCTTCTTGTCACTGTGTTTCGTAATGTCACTGAACTGTGTTGGGTCACGTGGGACGCTTTGGTGGCTTTCCTCTCCTCCCGGTGCCTCATCCTTTTTCTTTGTGTTCTCTGAGGCTTTCTTAATCTCCTCACCTGGTTTTTCCATTTTAGGCTTCTCGGCGATGCTTTTTATTTCCTTGCTTGAATCATCTGCAATCTTTATCTCTTTTAGCAAGATTTTTGGAGAAGTTTCATTTGTTGTTTCCAGATTATTTTCTTTTTGTGTTGGTGTCATTTTGTCCCCACTTGTTTCCTCTTTCCTGTCTCTTTCTTGCTTCTTTGCATTTTGGATGTTTTTCTCACAGTCTTCATCTGTTTTTTCCTTTCCATTTGTTGTCCTGGGAACTGAAACATAAGGAATATGGCACTGTGCACAAAGGTCATACATCCCTTATGTAAGAATATTGAACGGCAAAAAATCAGGTGTCAAAAGTCATGAAAACAATTGTGCAGAAATTCAAAGATATTTCTAAAATGAATGTTTAAACAACTGTTGTTGGAGATAAGAATGAGCGTTTCACACAGACACACTGCAGAGAAATATCCCATAATGTCATGGCTTTAGCTCGGCTTACCAAGCCTCTTCAAAGATGTTATTGGTGGTTTAGGCCTTGTAATTCTGTTTCTTTCCTTTTCGAGCCCCAAAATACTTAATGCTGTGATAAAACAACACAAAGACAGTAAGTAAAGAAATAAATGTACACATCCCAAAGAGATTTACTCATTACAATCAACACACACCTCTTTTGTAGCTGTAAGGCTCCAATAAAGGCACTTTCAGGTTTATCTCCTGAGAAAGCAGAAAACATCAATATGAAGTGTGTGTGTGTGTGTGTGTGTGCGTGTGTGTGTGTGTACATGGTTAGAAAAGATAATGTTACTATGGAATACCTGCACATTTGAGGATGTGTGCAAGCTAGCTGCTTGTGTTGCCAGGTCCAGTAATGTTTCTGCATCCACAGTGATGGAATTCAGCGAACCTGGGTGGAAATGGTCCTGCACAGAAACAAACACACACACATTACTAACATGAATTAACGACACTATTTACGGCCATTACTGTAGTCACATATCACATTTTGGTTGTATTAATAGGTTTTCATGAACTCTTTGCTTTGTTGTTGTTATTCTTGAATCTCTGCTGGACAAAAGATTGGACTAGAAATGTAAGACCAAGAGTGTCTACAAAAAAATAACACTGACCAGAAATGCTGTAACATGTTCCCGACTGAACAAATGGGCTTCAGCTTCAGTGGTAGGCAGTTTCCTCCCACAGAGCAAGCACAGATACGCCACTCTTATATGCCCATTTATAAGTGCATCATGAGCCACCAGGAAATGCTTCCCTGGAAAAAGGAGCAGAGAAAATAGACATATCATTGTTCTGCAAAACCAAAAAAGGCTCTTTATTGCTCAGTAGTTGTGTCTTTAGTCAACAAAGACTTTGAGAGGGAATGAGAGCACAATGGAATCAGCTTCTTTCTCGAGAAGGAACAATGGAAGTGTGCAAGTTAAATAGGACACATTAAGGATAAAGAAGAGAGAATGAGAGTGGGCATGAGCCCTGAAGAGAATAAACTGAGGAAGAAGTCTTTTTATTTTATATCCCTTTTTGACACACAGTTTGTGTCAATATTACTTATTCAGCATTTAACCCTGTATATTGGTCCAAGACTCCTGATCACTCATTGCAAAGAAGTAAAAGCTGTCTTCTAATTTTCCTTTACCCCTTTCTTACTCACAGCCAAATGCAAATAAGAAATTATGGGAGCCTAGCTTGTACTCATTTTTGCGGGAAGAATTTCATTTGCTGTTGTTGCACTTTCCTCTTTCCTTTCTTCTTGCAAATCACTGATAGTACTCACCAAGCAGAGGGATTGTTGCATTTTCTTGGACGTTACTGAATGTTTCACATGGTGGAACTGTAAGGCAAGAAATACATATAAATACACAAATCAGATCAGAAGTAGATCATTGGAAATAATTATTTTAAAATGAGGAAATAACTACCACGAACCTTCAAGTGTTTGGAGCACATTGTGCCGCTCGAGGATGTTCAGTACTTCAGTCCAAAATAAATGAGAAAGAAAATATAAGACACAATTTTTCTGGAGAATGTGTGCTGGCACATTACTGTATGGCCTATGTAGATACAATGCAGGCCTAAAATATACTTTATCACTGAGTTTAAAGTGCAAGGATAGCAGATATATATAGTCAGTTTGTTCTGCTTCTGAATTATAACAGAAATTCTTACTTTGCCCGTAATCAGAACTACTGAGACTCCAAAATATCCAGTGTGGGACGTCCAAAATCTGCAAACAAAAGACCAAAATATTTATGCCAACTAAACTGCAGAAAACAACTCCTGAAAACTAACTTTTAATCCGGTTAAATAAACCGGCTGAGTTTGTCATCAACTAACATTTTTACCTTTAGAACAATCTGATCTTGTTTCCTTTTTCTTTCCTCGTCCAATACCAATGACCTCAGGATGTCACCATCCAGCTCGTCCCAGGCAAAAGGCAGCCTCCGGGGATTCAGGTACAGCTAGAGTTCAAAGGTGGAAGCTGGTCATTGCATCGTAGTGGAAACAGCTTTCCAAAAAGGTTAGAATGGGCCTCGTTTCCTAAAAAGGAGAAGTGACGACCTATTGCACAAATTTGACTGTTTCCAGAGGTGCAGTCTATTTGCCTAACTGTCTACTATTTGCAGAAGTGGCTACTATTTGTACTAGTGTTTCTATTACAGCTTATTTATGCCTCAGTAAGTGTTTGAGAACCTAAACTATACACGTTACCTTATCTGTTGCTTCTAATAAATCACACTCACTCATTTCTAACTGGAGCTACTGGGTGGAGGGGGGTCTGATCAGCACAAAAGTTACTGGGTGTCAGGTTAAACTAGCCTGAACAGACTCTCCATGGCGGTACCAGAATTATTACAAATCAATCAAGCTGAGGCGGTGGAAATCCATTGAAATCTTGAGATCTTAGTACAAAGTATCGAACATTCACGTCCTTGTATTTCACTATGACACGAGCTAGCAAGAAAGTTTAGAAGTCTACAGTTGTTTTGGCAGGAAGCTGGTTCATCCTCTGTGCACAGCATAAACATCCATTCCTCCACAGGAAACAGCAGCTCACTCCCTACAGGGCTGCAGGATCACACTGCTTTGCTCAGTTACAGATACATTCACATCCTCACTTCTGGCAACACCGCTAGATATCGCCAGGGGTTACAGACAACCTTTATTGTCTGTATCTCCATTTTTTTGACCTTCTATTCTCGTACAACATCCACATCACACACACATAGTGATCATTGTATCACTAAGAGCTTTTTGGCTTCAGAGCATGCAGGTTTGTGCAGATAAAGGCTTAATAAATGCCATTATAAAGCAGGAAACAGGTGTTTGAATCTGCTGGTGCTTCCGACTCCATCTAACATCAAGGTGTAGGATTCTCCAGAGGTGTGCAGTGATGCATTAAGCACGTTCGCCACTGGAGTAGACTTTGATTTCACATATGAGTCACTAATTCTGCAAATTATTACATTAAATTAAAACATTACAATATAATGTTTTAAAACTCTAATAATAATTTGGAGCAGCACATTTTAACTTTATGGAAAAAAATGACTTATATTGCGGTTTGTGCTGTCACATTTGAATTGCACTCGTTATTTCCATTTTGTCGTTTGTCGCATCAACTATTGAAGAAAACCAGAGAAAAATAATATTTGCATGATCGTTTGTAACACGTACATACACCCGTTTAAAGATGTAAACTTTAGTTTCACCTTATTCATTAGTCATGCAAGCTATTTCTGATGCGAGATAGAAGTTTTTTATTGTGAGGTACAAATCAAAAAGCTTAAATATGAAATATTATGCACATTAATGAATGATACAAGATAAACTGATTTTTGTTATGCAATACTAAAAAGCTTTTTAACCCAGTTTTGGGTTCAAATATGTAAGATTTAGAAGGATGCTTTTTGCAGCCAGCAGATCAGATTTCACAGCATTGTACACAGCAGAACTTCATAAATAATAAATAACTTCTGCTAGATCAGCAAATTCAGCTAATTATTTTTTCATTATTTTTTACAGAACATGACGAATGCTTGCTGTGTTCTCATATGTGAAAGCAAAGATGTTGTGCCATCGTGATGGCAACAAAAACACCATCATGCAAACTCAGGTACAATTTACTGGGACATTGTAGCGAGCACAGAACTGCAACACAAAGATCCTCTCACATCCTTCAAACTGAGCGTACATAACTGCAGCTATCAAATCATTTTAAGAGAAATAAAAATAAGTTTGGTAAAATCTCACCAGGCAGCTTATGAGATGTTCCCGAGAGTTGAAGTGCTGCTCAACACAGAAGGAAGGGAAAGCCTCCAGACAAGCAAAGCACAGGTAAATCGGTTCAGCACTCATAAATGTGGTGACACATGTCACGACCATTGCTGTTCCTAAAACAAAGAAACGTGCAAATAAATATAAACTATGTTATTTTTATGTAAACGGCTGCGTGGGGGTGGTGGGGGTGGGGGGCTTACCAATCACTGGTCGATCACACTTCCAGCTCTTCTTGATGAGGTCCAATAAAGCCAGATAGAAGTTGACTAAAAAAGCAAGAGAGGAAAAATATTTCAAAGAATATCAAATGCTTTTTTTTAAATGTGAAAGTTCAAGCCATAATTATGTGTAAATTTAAAATCTATATAAACATTTTATACGCTGCCCGGCCAAAAACTAAAGTAGCCACCTGAAAAAAGGTCACTGTAATATTTTGTTGGATCACCTTTAGCTTTCATTACAGCACGCATTCACTGTGGCATCGTTTCAATAAGCTTCTGCAATGTCACAAGATTTATTTCCATTTGTCACATCTTGCATTGATGAGTCTGACCGCTGTGCACAGCCTTCTCCAGCACATCCCAAAGATTCTCAATGGGGTTAAGGTCTGGACTCTGTGGTGGCCAATGTGGTGTGAAAAGGATGCCTCATGCTCCCTGAACCAGTCTGTCACATTAAGAGCCTGATGAAGTCTGGCTCTGTGTCATCAGGGAAGAAAAAAATCCATTGATGGAATAACCTGCTCATTCGAGATGTTCAGGTATCAGCTGACCTCATTCTTTGAGCGCATAGTGATGCTGAACAGAGACCTGAACAACTACAGCAACCCCACATCATAACACTGCACCACAGGCTTGCACAGTAGCACTAAGCATGATGGCTGTGTCACTTCATCTGCCTCTCTTACCCTGATGCACCCATCACTCTGGACTCAGACCACATGAGCTTCTTCCATCACTTCAGAGTCCAATCTTTATCGTATCTAGCAAATTGAAGCTTTTTTCCCAGTTAGCCTCACTAATCCTTTTTATTGAAGTACATAATCATATATCCTCACTTTTCTTTGTTTATAAATCATCATTGCCTTTTATAACCATCCATTTATTATCATACTATATCATCATACTTAAAGAATAAATCCTTAGAATAAGTTTTTAAAATCAGAATAGTTATTGTTTTTAGTCAACTTGTTTACAGCAGACAGAAGAAATACAGAATGAGAAAGAAAGTTGTGGAGGAGTTGAGTTTCCACAGAGTGGCCTTGACTATAAGATAACTGTCCTGCCTGCAGATGTTTTGGTATCATAAGAGTGGAAAGAGGTTTGCTTTTTATCTGTTCAAACCAGTTCAAACTTGGCTTGGAGCTGCACTGATAGCGAGGCTCTCAAGGTCACTTAGAGCTGTACTGATAGTAAGGAAGGTGATACTGCCTTTAGAAAGCAAAAGTTAAACTCATCTTGTCACAAATTGAATACTTGTTTTGTGAGACAATATATATATATATATATATATATATATATATATATATACATATATATATATACACTGTATATACACACACACA
>JBAMHV010101703.1:0-20549 GCA_037177535.1 Pseudomugil gertrudae
ATGAGCTGGTGAATGTGGCTGGGGAGAGGGAGGTCTGGGCTTCCCTCCTTAGGCTGCTGCCCCCGCGACCCGACCTCGGATAAGCGGAAGAAAATGGATGGATGGCCATAAAAGCTCATCTCAGACTTTTTACACAGTCCATCACTGCCATGTATGATGCAGTGAAGCTGCTTTAATGGGAGAGACTGATACACCTGTGCAAACTTCTGCTTGCCTCACTTTCCCACCAAAGCTTAGCTTTACTCTGACACTCCTGTCCTGCATCATTGTTTTCGTTGTTTGTTTGTTGTTGTTGTCTGTGCATTAGAATATAGGGGATTCATTGATTATGCAGAATGTCTACCTAATGGGTAAGACACTTTGCACTCTTGATTTATTTTCTGCAAAAGCAAACTAATGCATAAATTAATGGCCTTAGGGCAATTAAAATCTTTCTTCCTGCAACGCAGAAGTTAGATAGTATCAAACTCCCCCAAGAGGCACGTGCATGCTTTGAAAACGTGCAAGGTGTACATTTTATCTTTGATAAAAAGCAGTTTTTTAAGTCAGTAGTGCCACACAAAGAAAAGTGGCACAATTACAGAAACAAATCCTGAAAAATTATCGACATTAAATATTATAAAGGAAGGCTGCGACACATAAATCTGCGTCATTCAATGATACAGGATACAGACCGGAAATGTTGACGATTAAAACATTCAAAGGTGGTTTTCATCAATAATGTTGTCATTAGCTACCTGTCTGCTTAACAGCTGCAGATGATGAAAGATGAACGCACGATGACCGCAGATAGGCGCAATGTTGCACATCCAACTGGAAGCTCGTTTCGCGTCTCTTGCACTAATTTCCAAGCTTATACTCCAAAAGTTGCGGCCGCCAACAACAGTGATGAGTTGACTTGAATTAAAAGCGTCTCCTTCCTCTAAAAAACACAGGTCAACATAGTCTGAGGTGCATCGTTTTATCAAACAGAGGTGTCACTCTGCTCCTGTTTCCTGGTACTAAGTAACCTTTAACGAATACAGGCGGGAATCAGGGGACTGGGTCACGTGATGTCTGGTTTCCGCTTTTCAAAGTAAGCTGAAATGATCCTAAAAATCAAGTAAATAAACAATCCCGATTACAGAACACAACAGAATAATGTTAGAATATGCCAAAGTTGCTGGTGTGAAACTTTTTTATGAAGTTTAAGAAGAGTGCTGTACTTTTTTTTTTTTACAGAGGGATTTGTTTAACTGTATTTATTTAGCTGCTTTTTGTTTGAAAAAATAATCATGAAAAAGACTCATGGAAAAAAAAACTAATCTAAAGAGGCCTCTTTAAATCCTTTTTTTACAACTGTATCTTGAAAATAAGATAAAATAAGATTATATTCTGATTACTGAAATAGGTGAAAAACATTTGCAATATATTGAAAAGAAGTAAAGGCCAAAATCCCTCACAGCACCATGAAAAGACACTGAACCCCTCCCCAAAAACTGTAATAATGTATGCATAAAATGAGCCTTTTTAATTATATTTTGACCTTTATACCTATGTTTGTGGAAAGAAAAACAGGAAAGTTGATCTACTTGGTAGGGGAAGCAACATAAAATACATGGAAGTTCATTTAGATCAGGCATGTCCAGTCGGTCCACTATCCTGTCAGTTTTCTTTATATCCCTGTTCCAACACACCTGGTTATCACTGAATGGATCCAAGAGCCTAGCTGCTTTCACAAAAAATGTCAAGATGAGTTGATTTAATTACCAATACTCAACATAATTGATTTCCTTATGCAGTAACATGCAAGTGTAATATACTTTACCAAATCTGACTCACAGGTGAGGGCAATAAATCAGTGGGAAACCGATATGATGCTATATGGTTTTTGCTAATTGATCTTCTAATATCTAGAAAATGTTTATTTTTCTCTGATTGGATTGAAAATGTTCATCCAGTCTGCATGCACTACAAACATGTTTTGTTCCTATTGCAAAGCAGGATGAATCCCACATTACTGAGCTGACCTAACATTAGTGATAGCTGATAAATTTATTTATCATTCAAATTGTTCTCAAATAAGTGCAAACATTTATTTATTATTAAAAATTCAGCAAAAAATCTATTATGTTCTTCTCACCATAATCAATGGATTTAACACTCAACTGCTCACCTCCTGTCAGAAATACACGTGTAGTCTTAACCATCTTCCAGTTGTGAATGTTTTTCCATCAATTCATGAGCCTGAAACACCACCAGGACTGTTGGGGCAGTCGCATTAAAGCCAGAAATAAAATAATATCAAGACAAACAAAAACTTGTTTAAATATTCAACACAACTACTTTTATAGAATTAGCAAAGGAAAGGCTTTCATCTTTATTGGTTTATAATGATGAATAATTTGTAATAATATCATATTATCACAGATCTCCTTTGAAGATTACTAATCAAGTTTTAAGACAATTTTTTGTTAGTCCTGCTAGCAAATACTTCACAGTCTATTGTAAAACTGACATTAGCCTGTTTTAATAGTGAGACATCAGTCAACAAAGAGACGATCTTTGATTTAGAATTATTCAAATACAACCCTACGTCACTTCCTTTTAGAGGAAGTGAGTGGTGTCGATCTGTTTGTACCCTCCCACCAAAGTTGATTGACAGCTAGGAGCCCGTCTCTGTATCAATCCTCCGAGCACGGTACCCAAACATCAAATGACATGTGTTCCTGTTTATCCGTTAGATAAAAATGACCAGAAAGGATAAATAATGCTATATATCTTTACACGTATCCTTACAACGTCTATTATAATTAACATGAACAGCTGCGCTGTACAAGGGCTTATTGCATTTCTGTTTAATTGTGTTGTATTAGGATTGCCTGAAATAGTCACATAATATGAAACCAATAAAAAGAGAAAACATAAAATAGAGTGAGGAGCTGTGGTTTAATCACGGGTAGTTTTGTGCATTTTTGGGAGCCTAGTGTGGACTAGTTTTGTGCATTTTTGGGAGCCCAGTGTGGACAGTGTGTCCCGCTGTGTGCTTTATGGGTGGAGACTGAGGACCTCCTCCAAAAAACCCGTCAACACAAGTCCGCTTTACCATCAGCAGCTTCGAAAAACAGGTTCTGGGACCTGCATAAATGTATTCTATTCGGTTATTTTAAGTCCCGCAAACAAACTGCACGGAATTAGTTTGTGTTTCCAGCTAACAGCAAAGCAAGGTAAGCCTTAAATTCACTAGTTGTATTTCAGTTTGTGTAACGGAGTCAGCCATGAAAACTTCCACAGAGGCGCGAGCGTCACTTTGAACAAAACCCACCCGCGTTACATTCACAGGTGTAGCTTGAAAACAGATCCGTTGTAGGCTTTGTGTAGGCCGGATAGCGCGGATTAAATACGGAACATTAGCGTTTTAAACCTCGTTCAGAGCGCTGTTGTGCGAAGTGACGCTCGAGCTAGATTCTACAAATTGATGTAAAAGCGCGTGCCAGTAAAACTATTACAGATAGAACCACACATAACAAAAGCAGGCAACCATCACGGCTTAAATGGTTTATTTTCCTTTTCTTTTTACACTAAAGGTCTTCAAACAAAACATCTGGTACTGTCTGGTCTCTATGTTAATCTGCGCGTGCATAAGTAGACGTAAACATCCTCTGAACAATAGCTAAGCTACCTAGCATACATTATTTTAGCTACGTAAAATAACATTGTTGGAAACGTTGGTTTACAATATAACTTTTCCTCATTGTACCCTCTTTAACACTGATCATAACAAAGCTCTGCTACGGGCATATTTACCACTCCCTCGATTACTATTATTATAATAAAGACTTAGAAATGTTAACAGTTATGCTAATGGACTCTTTTAAAATATAATCGGCGGCTTTAGCTTGAATAAAAACGGGAAATAAAAATGACACACATGTGTTGACGATGGCAAGCAGACTATTTCTGCATCCTATCAAGGTCATGGGTTGTGTGAGGCAGCAGTACATGAGTAACCTGGATTTTAGAGGATAATGCTGTAAACAAAGTATTTAGGAGAGAGGGAGGGTTAAAAAAACAAAATTACTGTTATGTAGGATTGTGCAAAACTCTGGAGCATCCCGAACATTTTGCTACAAATATCCTTTTCTTTAAATCTTTAAGCAACTATTCAAAGATTTTGTTTGGATATTTGCTGCTTTTTCACTTATTTTCCTTTTTTTTATTCATTGCCTTTTTATTATTAACTTAAATTAAATTAATAATTTCTCTCGTTATATCTGCTGAAAATGCTGTAGATAACAGCTGGACATGCACCAGAATATATATTAATTATGACGTCGACAAGATGTTTCCAGAGGAAGCTGTTAGCCCAACATTTGGCATGTATAGTTTGTGATGTGCACATTAAAAACAAAAGCCCCAAAACAACAACCAAACACTATAAGCAGATAAATCTCATCTGAGTGAAAATAATGCATTCAAATGTCAGTAAATCAAATCTTTATTTATAAAGCACAAAGTGCTTTACATGCAAAGTGATTTACATTAAAGGCAAATGAAACATACGTGCTGCCAGTCCATCACAGACACATAACCAGTAACACACACATTCAGTCCTAAGGACAGTTTCAGATGACCAGTTACTCTAACATGCATGTCTTTGGATGGCGAGAGGAAGTTAAAGTACCCGGAGAGAGCCCACGCTAACACGGGGAGGACCACTACACCACTACACCACTGTGCAGCCATTAAAAAGACATGCAATAAAAGCATCTTCTAGCATGCAAACCAGCCCATCTTCTGCTAAATGTCACGTTAGCTTTAGTTTGTAACAGATCAGCTTCAACTAGCCTCATTTAGCTTCTTCTAAACTGCAGCATTCAGCAGCTCGTCTGACAGAAGTGAAAAAGTTCATCACATTTTAGCACGTTCGCACAACAGCCAGAGAGGTAACTTACCAGTCAAGTGTGTAAAGCAAAGGTCACATGATCCAGGAGAGACGGATCCGTAAAGTTACAATGTCTGGTGTCTGAAGCCCGCCTCGGAGCGCCGACACATGTAAAGCACAGGAAGCTTTCATTTTTCTTCACATCTGGCTCATGTTTCAGTCATAATTATCACAAATAAAAAACTAATCCCTCCCATTTTCATTTTCCACACCGTTTTATCCAGATCAGGGTCTCGGGTAGCTGGAGCCTATCCCAACGGTGTCCAACCCTGGACAGGTTAAAAACATAAATACAAATAATGATATTTTACAAACAATAAACTAAAATAAAATGGGATTTATAAATAATTAAAAGCTGCTCTCAGGTCCTCCAGAGGGCTGTTACACAGACGAGGAGCACAAACGCTAAAAGAGGCGTCTCCATCCGTCTCTGTGTGTCTCCATGTGTCTCCATATGTCTCTGTGTCTCTATGTGTCTCCATGTGTCTCTATGTCTCCATGTGTCTCCATGTGTCTCTATGTGTCTCCATGTGTCTCCATGTGTCTCTATGTGTCTCCATGTGTCTCAATGTGTCTCTGTGTCTCCATGTGTCTCAATGTGTCTCTGTGTCTCCATATGTCTCTATGTGTCTCTGTGTCTCCATATGTCTCTATGTGTCTCTGTGTCTCCATGTGTCTCCATGTGTCTCCATCCGTCTCTATGTGTCTCTTGTTGTTTTTTAAATATTATTCCCTGAAATCAGAAGGTTAAATGTTACTTAATCCAACCAGAGATTTATCTTATTTCAATTGACAATTCTTTGTTTAAGGAAGAAAGAGAAAAGTTACATATCTCTCCAGAGGAGGTCAGTCTTATCTGTAGCTTCTAGCTTCTAATACATTGAGTGTCGAGCCTCAAGGTTCAGCCAAGAAGACCCGCCTTTGCTACAAAATACCTCCTGTTTTATACTGTAACAGTATTCTGTGACTATGTGTGTGCATGTATGCAAAATTCATGTAAATGTGTATTTTTTAGTGGGCGTTGCTCCTCTTCATTGGTCACAGGCTTTGTCCCACTCCAGGTCAGCTCCCATTGGTGGTACCTGCAATAAAATTCCCTCCCTGCTCTTATCTGCTTTCACTCAGCCTCAAAAGGACCAGAATGGATTCTGTTAAGAGACTTTATTATCCTGCTGAGTTCCTAAGGTGTGTAATAAACTAAATGGAGAGACTCTGTTTTCCTAAATGAGATAAGCAACAGCAAAGGGTCTCTCAGGGTTAAAAGTTGATCTACAGGCCAGACCCTAAAAGTAGGTTCACACTATACTTATTCTTTAAGTGACTAATAATATAAACTAAAGTAAACTAGTAGAAATGATTATATATAAACTACAAAAATGAATGAATATAACATATACCTAAAATATTTCCTACACTCTATATGTCTCCTTGTGTCTCCATGTGTCTCCATGTGTCTCCATGTGTGTCCATGCGTCTCCATGTGTGTCCATGCGTCTCCATGTGTGTCTCCATGTGTCTCTATGTGTCTCCATGTGTGTCTCCATGTGTGTCCATGTGTCTCCATGTGTCCTCCTGGTCTCCACCTCCGGCGTAAACATATAGGTGACCCAAGATCCCTGGAAGGTTCACAGGTTAAAAGCAAGTCTGATTAGTATTTAGGACTAAGAGCTTTTAGAGCTTTTAAATATATTATATATATTATTTTAAGTCAACACAGAGGTTTTAAAAGTTAAGAGCTGTTTTGAGGACTAATAGAAAGAAAAAGGATTTTGAGGCTTATTATATTTGTACAATGACAGTTTTAGCATACAGTTACTCTACCACTACTAATCCTAGGTTTCTTTTAGCAGAGGGATTCTGCAAAGTCTTATTAAATGTGACTTTTTTCCCCTTTCTAAGAAAAGCCTGACTCTACCTGGGCATTCTGGTTTGGATGCTGTTTTTAACCTGTTGTGCAGCTCAGTTACACACCGTGTGAACAGGTCTGCCTTGTTTTAGTTTCGACAGCACACCCAAAGCAAGACCTTTATTTTATTCACACTTTGTTTGCTGACATCAGCTACATCCTGCTACTTTCATATTGTCTGTTTGGAAGAAAAGCTACTATCGTCCTCTCTGACGTCCTCTCTGACGTCCTCTCAGACGTCCTCTCTGATACGTCCTCTACCTGTGTGAAATATTCATGCCTGTCCTTTATGTCCTAAAAACTGTCTTCATCTCCTGTCATGTACGACTTGGTAATACTGTGATGTTATTCTCAGATGAGTCAGGCCGAGCAGGTGCCTGAGCACGTACCTGCATACCACGAGGATGAGCCAGCACCTACAGGTAACCGGAAACATTTTCTTATTGATCTGAGAAATGACAGGAATACAGACCTGTGTGACATTTAATCTGTACATTTGCATGAATATGTAAAACACACACAGGATGATAACTGTGTGTCATGCAGGAGTTTAATGAATTCCCTACTGCTGTAATATATAAAGAAGATGCAGATACATACAAACTAGAAGCTCACTTTCAGTTCATTAAGTCAGATCAGCTGACATATTTATGATTTATACCCTTCCATTAAAGAAAAGGCCAAATTGCACATAATGACTCAAATAACTGTGAGTGAAAAAAGTAATAATAAATTTAAAAATGAGCCAAATTGTGATTTATTTATGTAAGAGTTTGATTGAGTTGAAAATAAACAAACAAACAGAGCAGTTGTGGTAAAATGAAAGCTGTGTTTTATCAGAGTTTGGGAGGTTTCATTGTTTTGCAGATGAATGCAGATCTTGCTCAACATAAATATAAATCAGGAGAGGCTTAAATCTCTGGTTGGGCATTAAATGTCCCGTAGCTTACGGAGGATTTAGATTTCTGGGTAGGACACGTAAGAAGAAAAGCATGCATTGAGGTTCGTAACCATGCTTGTGCAAACTTTCTCTGATTCTCCATCCCGGTTCATATCACGTACCGAGCAGTTCAGCTGTAGTTTAAACAGACGAGTCTCGTAAGACGGTGAAATATAATATTATAAAGTGTGGGATTATATTATGCTGATGCACAACTTGCCTAATAAGCATGCACAGGAAGGAGAATTGTGTGATCGGATCAGACCTGTTCACATGAAGCACATTTATTCACATCGAACTTTTAATCTGAATACTTGCGTCCACGTAAAATAGCTGAAGAATGGTAAATATCCCCGTTAAGGTGAGGATATCATTCGTTTTTCATAATTGTTTCTAGTAATCTTTACAGAGAGAGCTGGATGCCACTAGAATATGCTTCTGGTCACTACATCTGGGCTTTTTTTGCAGCAGATGTGTGTTTAAATGATGCAATAACAAAACTGTAATGATAGTTTGGAGCCAAAGAATAAAAGTCATCAATCTAACAGTGATATTAAAAAAACATGAATCTGGTTGTAGTTCTGCACTCAGACCTGAGCTTCAGCAGCACATTAAGCCAGCTGGGATGTTTCCTTTTAGCATCATAATAACACATATATTTATTAAAGCAGGGGCGGTTTGAATGATCTAAACTGCACGACACATCGAGGAGTTACGGCACTTTGAAATATGCACTGTGGTGTAACTGGTGATCCTGTGGTAGTAAAAGGGTTAAAGAACATGTCGAGGATTAAAGGACGGATGTCTGAGCAGGATTTAGCAAAAGCTGTCCATGCATTTATCTTTAGTAGTCTACTGTAAGGCTCCAGGTCTCCCGGTAGCAGGAGAAGGCAACTCCGGTCCACGCTGCATCACACCTGACTCAAATCAATGAGTGATTAGCAGATAAGTCTGCTAATTAAGCCTGATATGTGTCAGATGTGAGTCAGAAGCAAACATGGAGGCAGCGCTTGGTTTTTATGCTCTTCACGAGCAAAACGCACCACTAAGCTGCAGGTCTGATGAAATGTTATAATAATAACTGTCTTTTATCAAAATAACTTAATTTCTCACACTAACGTCTGTGGCATGAATTTTATTTAATGTAGCTTTAATGCTCTGTGCAGCCCGCCTCAATGCTTTTTAATGTTTTCATGAAAAGCGCTTTAAATAGTCCTGAATAATAATAAAATGTGCTCTATGAATAAACTTGCCTTCGTTCAGCTTCTCATTCTGGTTCATATTAAGGCAGCGTGAGGAGAGCATCAAGCACCAACCCTTTATCTGGAACGACTCGGAAGAACTGAGCTTTGTGGTTTCAGCTGTGAAGTCCACAGCACCACAACGGGGACATTTTAGAAAACAAAAACAAAGCTAAAAATAACTTTGAAGCAGCTGTTTGATTTCCAGAAAAACCAACATGTTTTTCCCCCATGTTTAACTGTTATGATGCTTTAAATAAAAGAGCTTTAATGTCACTTTTTATGAATTAGCTCATGTTGGTATTTATTCAGGGAAATAAAAAACAAGTATTTTTTAAAATATTTTTTATTTGTTTTTTCATTTTAATTAAATTAATAAAAAACCAGTATTTTTTAAAATATTTTTTATTTATGTTTTTTCATTTTAATTAAATTAATAAAAAACAAGTATTTTTTAAAATATATTTATAAAAAAAATTTTTATTTTTTAAATTAAATTAATAAAAAAAACAAGTAATTCTAGCTGGTCTGACATAAGAAACTGGTGACAGGATCAGGTGGTCTGTATGATGTGGCGCTTATAGATCACGTGAGGATAAATTTAATCATGTTTGCATTTTTGTTGTTGTTCGATGTTGATATACTAAAGCACAACTTTGTGTTTAAACCAGACAACAACAAGGACCACCCAGAGGCACAGCCGGGCATGTTCGGCAGGTTGGCGGGAGGCTTGTACGGCGTCACAAAGGGAGCTTTAGGAGCCACTGTGGGAGGCGTCACCTGGATAGGAGGGAAGAGCCTGGACCTCACCAAGACGGCCGTCACCTCTGTAGCCGCTGTGCCTGCGATGGGAGTGGGGCTGGTCAAAGGTGGCGTGTGCGCCGTCGCGGGAGGAGTGACGGCTGTTGGTTCTGCAGTGGTCAGCAAAGTTCCCACAGGGGGGGGCAAAAAGAAGGACAAGTCTGACTGATGGGAAGACACGTGGACATGTACAGCTCAGTGTGAGCTGGAATAGAGCGACAGAGGACTCAGAGTTCAGCGTACATGTTGCTTCTGTTCTTTCCCCCGTTAGGTTTTCTTTTTGTTATTGGTCATAAATCCATCGTGGTGAAATGGAGTCTAAGACTCCATCGTTACAGGAAAACACACCAGATAATAAAAAAATCGATGTGGCAGATGTTTATTTTCATTGCGAGACAATCAGTGGTGAGGTATCGATTAGGATGACATGGTTTAATGGGTGTTAATCTTTCATTATTAACTGATGAACTATGTTAAGCTGATCTGGAAACGGTGTGATTTATGTTTATTCTTCTTTAATTCATCCCATCTTGTCACAAATCAGAAATCTGTCAGTTAAATGGGCAGGCTGATGAATAACTGGTCATGTTGTCCTCTCATGTCTGAGCTGTCATCACCATCTAGTGGTAATGTTTCAGCTCAGTGGGTCGCAGCTTGTCCTTTTCAAAGTATTTTTGCTGCAGTAAAAAATGACTGCATGAAAGTTTCTGTTTGATTTGTACTGAATATTTTTCCAACTAATGTATCAAAGATTTTAGCTGTTTATGATGTTTGAAACCTTTTCAGGACGTGTCATTATTATGTCTAGAATTTCTTTCAATAAAAGGACTTCAGAAGCTTTTCTGGATCTTTTCTGGGCTGAGTCCTGTCGGACATGGTCAGTGATTTAGGGGCTTCTCATGGACTATGTTTTCACCATATACGCCGACTTTCAGGACAACGCTGTCGCCTTTGTAACATCTCTGAGTCAGGTTGTAGGCTGTATAAGAGCTGGAAGGAAGGATGAGGATGGAGGACTGGTAGACGGGCAGGAAGACCAGAGTCGGTGATAGACTTCTGGTGGGAAGAGGACTGTCCTACCTCACTGGATATGCTGGAAGGGACCATCAACAACAAACTGGACTGTAATAAACAAAGACTTTGCTTCTTGTGACGACTGATCCTTCAGTGTGTGTAGCAAAGTGTTTGCACGTCATGCACGAGGTTCTGCAGCTTGCACTGGTTTAAGAACTGCACGAGCAGCTGTGCAGATGTTAATTCTGCAGTGAGAAACAGATCTGAGTGGGACATATAGAAGATGGGTGGATGTGTCTTCATGTCGGTCACAATGTTTAATATAAAGGAAAAAATCTAAATGAAGCTTTATGTTTAATTAGTAAGTCTGTATTTATTGATTAAAAGTGTGCTGATGTAGTACTGATAGATCCCTCTACCTGGAAGGATCAGATAAAATAAAATATATATTTAAATAATATTTCTTTATAGTTTGATTTTTTAAATCGGATTAGGATCTGATCAGGATCAGATTGAAGAAATAAAATATAAGTTATTTACAACAGATTTTTACAGAGAAATGTTGTATAAAATTTATTTTAAGCCACAGAGGTGAAAATATTTTCAGCACATTGATGTGTCGATGCAGTGCGCATGAAAAAACACCAGTATTCTTGTGCTTATCGGGGGAATTGTGAGCTCATTTGCAGAGGAAACTGGTAGTTTTGGTCAAACCTGCTGGTCTTAAGCCCCTTAAACACGATCAATCGTGATCAAACTAAGGTGCACGTTGCTTCCGAGTATCAAAAATGCAAATTGATCTCATAGCCTATGAGCTGTGCCGCAAGACACGTTTGTATGATGCTGGTTTTTTCATGATCTCATGAGCACAGTGTCCATGAACTGGTGCCCACAAAGGTAATCATGCTCATCAAGTGTCTGCAGAGCTTCTACCAGGGATGGAACCATTGGAACCAGTTATGAAAAGTGAAGCTTATCTATGGTTAAAATGAAGGATAATGTAGGTTATTATTTAGGTCTAAAGAAATGATATAGAGCTAAAATGCTAACCAGGCAACTTGTGTGAGATTAATTCATCATTTTTATGTTCATTACAGAGAAGTTTATTTTTCTAGTGTCCCTGTAGATAGAGGTAGGCGGCACCCACAAATCAGTCATCAGGTATTGCTGTTGGCAAAATCCCAGAGCCTCTACTTCTGTCTCAAATGCTGCCAAAGATGCAACACTCCAGCACTTCACAGTTATTTTCCACTGCTGCATTTATGTTGGACCAGTAAGAAGTTTAACAAGCCACACCTCCACCAATCAGAGCCACTCAGATGGATTGTTGATTCTCTGGGTGGTATCTTATCGGATCAGGTTGCCGTGTTGGATGGCAGTTTGACATTTAATTATTTATCGGGTCACAAAAACCTTCAAATGGGTTTATAACCCCCAAGTCGTATTTGTCCCCATATGTTTATTTAGCTGGAACAAGCACATTGATCTTTACTTCAGGGAAACTATGTCAGTAGCAGAACTGAGTTTACAGATGTGCAGTAAGTCATCCCTGGATGTCCCTTATGAGGACACCCAGAAAGTAAGCTATATTGAACTAGCAGGACCAAAGAGGGTTAGAAAATATATGAGGAGGATGGTGATAAATGGGTAGGTTGTACACACATGTACCTTCAATCTATGCTGTGTTTAAGCTGTCATGTAATTACTCACAAGTCCAAGTTAAAGTGCAAATGTGTCTGAATAAACTGGTACAACTGATTACTTTTCACACATTTTATGTGACAAAAGGCTTTTTGCTGATGCTTTAGAGATTTTTAGATGAATTTGCCCCAACGTTTAGGTTTACGAGGCTTTAAGGCTGTTGAATTGATACACGATGCGGTGCAAAGGGTTGAAACGAGTTCCACCATATCTGGGGTACTTTGATCAAATCGTGTATTTATACTGCAGAAAAGAGTGTGCATATATTATTTATATTTTTACTATAAAGAAGAAAGGGATCAATCACATTGTTGTGGCTGGATAGCAAATCCAAAAGTTTCAGAAATCTTGTATTTCCTTAAGCTTTGCTCCAATAATCAGCTGTGAGCTCCTGAAACCAACGATGTGAATGCTGATGCCCACAAGGCAGGACAAAGCTAGAAGAAGAAAGCTGTTTATTCATGTGTTAATGCACTAAATGGAAATTAATGTGATCCATGGAGGTCAAAGAACACCAGAACTAGAGGAGTGCATGGCCACTAAGCCCTGTTTGAGCTTTTTGGTCAGATGTAGAAGAAAGGGGTGAAGCCATGTGATGGACCAGCAACCAGAGGAAAAGTTTGATGCTTTTGAGGCACCTTGCAGCTGTTTTGCACATATGATCGAATTAAAAGGAGAAATAAAATAAATAAATTATTCTGCTGCTTCCATTAGAATCCGATCAGATGCTTTCATGGTATCTTTTGTTCTTGTTTCCTGTTTTATTTTGTAGTTTTAGCTCCGTGTGTATTATATCCTGTATCCATTTTACATTAATAAACACAGATAAACAAATAAACACGATATATGTATTTGGAATTAATCTAATTAAATAAAATCTGCTAAACAGACTGATAAAGTCATCTGGACAGCAATAACTTTGCGTTTGTGCATCTTTGTTTTATTTTTATTAGACAGTTATTATCATGGTATTTTTAATCTTAAATTATATGTATGTTATTTCTAAGCTCAGTATTTTATCTTAATAATGACACTGATGTGTAAAACAAACTGAAAGATGTTCTAACTTATATCAGCATATAAATGAACAATAAGAGTCTTTTATTTCTGCATTTGGAAAACTTCAGTATAAATACCAACAGTCTGTTTAATTAGAAGTAGATCATTTTATTAATTTTGCTGTGTTAATTAACATGTTGTTTTACACAAACTTTCTCCCTGGCTTTTAACGGACCCAGTTCTACCGGGTTGTTTTCCCGTTAGTCCGGTGTTTCACATCGCTTTTTTTTTTCATGTTGTAGCTTGTTGCAGAGTTTAATCATACTGTGTAGAAAGTGGTAAACGCTGTCTCAATCATACAGTTAAGTCAGCACGTCACGGTGCCTGAACGGATTTCTGTGTTTGTAAAACTGACCCCATTAACCTAAAGCATCTTTCTGAACCACACCAGTTCTTTCTTAAAAAGTTCACAGATTCACAGTTCACAGTATTCAATTCAGTTCAATATTTTTTTGGGTTGTTTTTATTGTTACATTTCAACGTTTACTAAGTGATTTCTGTTGCATTTTTGAGCTTCCGTTGTTTATACTTCAGGAGCACCAGCAATCATGATCACTTCCCCAGAAGACACCACAACCTTTGGTTCAACCAGAGCCTCTTGAGCCACCGTATCTCTCTCTGCAAACAGACATGCAAACACGGTCAGATTTAAGGACACATTGCCTCTGAATATCAAACATTACAAAAGCATCTCTCACTTTTCCTGGAGCAGTGTGGTTCACAGTTGCCACCCTGTCCTGGAACACACACGGCTGTGCTGCAATGAATGTACACCTGAAAAAAACACGAAAACAGTGTTAAGAAGAGAAACCGAACAGCAAAATATTGTGTGTGCATTTAGTTTTAGCATTACATGTTCCTTCAGAGGTTCCATTGAATGGGGATCAACGAAGGTGAACATTTTGAAGAGGAAACGTCTGTAGTGAGTTGGGAAATCTAGACCAGAAGATGGATCCACTGGAACCAGTGATGACAGGTAGCGATCATCTTTGTATGGACATCTGCATGGAGAGCGGGTAAAATTTAGATAAAACACTTCCTATGAATAAGAAAAGCAGTCACATGCAAACAAAAATCTTCCTTTACCCGTCAATCAGAATGTCCCACTGGGGCAGGCTGTGAGGATTGGCATCTGTGGTTGCCCAACAGTGACCAAGAGTCAGAACCAGATGTGGATCGGTCTTGTCAAGGAGTTGAACCTCGACGTATACAGGATCCCTGAGTACTTTGGTCACAGGATAATCTGTATCCGTGTAGTAGGAGGTGTAGGCTGCATCCACTGTGAGAGGAGAGACAAATCAGGCCTCGTGAAAGCAAACATGCTGAAATTATTGACAGAGAAAACTTTATCAAGCTGACCTTCATGACAACCCTTTGTGGTACATTGGCCATTGGCTAGCCTCAAATACACTCTGAGAGGTCCATAAGCAGCAACTGGCAGAGGAGGATTGTCCAATGGTAAGACTTCCACAACCACAGTTTCAACAGAGGTGCCAATGTATCTGCACTGGAAAAGCAACCTGAAAAAGAGAGTTGACTTTATGTTGACGGGTCAAAGTTTTCATTTTCTATTGTTTTAGTAAAAGATCACCTACTCGTAGCTGCTGTCTCTGGTAATGGCTCCAAGAGGCCCAACTCCTACTTCATAGGAAGAGGTCATCCTGTTCTCATAGTATATCACACCTGGTTCCTCCTGCAAACGGTTTTAAAAAAAAGGGGAAATAGAGTAATAATGAAATGATTATGATTAATTAAATATAATTTTACATTACTGACTTAAAGACTAAAGGAGCTTCAACATTACCATGACAGTACTGCCACACTCAGTTACGCCAAAGTAGAAGATGGCAAAAGCTGAATTGGAGTCAACATGTGTACAAGTTTGGCCATGTCCCAACAGTGAGATAGTCTCAAGGTCAATGTGGGGTAAAGTGACGTCTCTGGACACCACAACGATGAAGTGCCCGTCCTTGGTGCACTGGACTGTCACTGGTGAAGCAAAAAAAAGGCTGAGGTAGTTTAAACATAAAAAGACAGAAGGTTTTTTCACATGCATTGTGGGTTTTTTATCGCATTTGGTTCAAATGCTGGAAAAAAACAATACAAGAGACTTGATAGAGGCTTGTAGCCAGATAAGACACTTACCTCCTGTTCCAAAGTAGCACTGGTGACCATCAAAGCAGCAGTCTATGGCATCACATTGAGTAGCAGAGATACCAGAAACTCCACACGGGACTCTCACATGACTGTCCACGTCACAGCTCTTAGGAGGCGGCGTTGAAGGGACCGTGGGTGTTTGGGGGTTCTTTGGAGGGTATGATGGGATCTGAGGGGTTTGGGGGTTTGTTGGAGGGTACTGAGGGGTCTGAGGGGTTTGGGGGTTTGTTGGAGGGTACTGTGGGGGCTGAGGGGGTTGGGGGATCTTTGACGGGTACTGTGGGGGCTGAGGGGGTTGGGGGATCTTTGACGGGGGCTGAGGGATCTGAGGGGGTTGGGGGATCTTTGACGGGGGCTGAGGGATCTGAGGGGTTTGGCCGCCCGCATCCTGGAAAGTACCTTGTTGAGGATTCGGAGGTGGAATCGTGTCGGTCGGAGGGTACTGTGATGGATACTGAGGGTATTTTGGTGGATACGGATGGATCGGAGGGATTGGAGGGATCGGAGGGTATTTTGGTGGCTGGTCGACCGGAGGGTACTTTGGTGGATACGGAGGGATCGGAGGGTATTTTGGTGGAGTCTGAGGGTTTTGAGGTGTCTGACCAGGGTATTGTGGAGGAGGTGGTGGAGGAGGCTGGTCCGGTATCTTAGAGTCTTGTGGATACTTAGGTGGTGGCCTCCACGGTGGTGAAACATAATTAGGATCCGGGTACTTTTTTGGTGGGCTCTGAGGCGTCTGAGGCGTCTGAGGCGTCTGAGGCGTCTGAGGAGGTGGTCCACCCTTGGTGTATCCACCCTGAGCATCCACATCATTCCCAACTAGGCTCCATAGCAGAGCTAGTGCTGCCAAAGCTGTAACACTCCAGTGCTTTGCCATAGTCTCACAACTCACTGACCTGGTCAACACCCAAGTGTACAATTTCAGGCTGGAGCTAAATTTATATGTTACCAGGATTGATGTTTTGCAGGCCACACCTCTGAAACAGAATAAGTACCAATCAAGGCAGGAGGTTTTATGTAATACAACAATTTCATCATTTATTTGGAGAGTTTGATAATTTTGGAAGCAGATTTACAGAGTCGGCGCTATGGGGGTGAAATGTCGCTTATCAGATCGGGTCAGCGTGACTTTAGGATCAGGGTCTTTGGAGCCTTTGAGTTTGTTACCAAATGTTTATTTTGTGAGTGCATGATGACAAACACTGTGATCTTTTCTCTGAATTTATAACAAAGTTTGCCAAAAACAAAAATGCTCAAACTAGATCTGATTTATTTCCTTTGCTTTGTGAATGACTTTAATACTCATTCATGTGATCCCCATTTAGATACAATGATGTCCAAGTTCATTAATACGTATTTTAATAAGGTAAAGGACAATAGATTACTTTATTAAGAGTATGTTTACTAAGCATATCTACATATACAATAGCATATTTTACTACTAGCATATTCTATTATGATGGTATTTTAACATTATAGTAACTTTCTAATAAGTGTTTTGCTAATCATTATTTAGATTGCTATGTAAGTAAATATTTTAACAGTTTAAAGAAAATGTGACCAAATATAATCAGATTTTCAGGCAGTTTTAACTCAAGCTCACTAAAACCCAAAGGAAGACGTGAAACAAAAACATAGTTGTTCATTTTATTTTAAAAAGACGGTCATATGTTTAATGAGAGGCAAAAGAAACTGAACCTTTAGGGTAACAGTGATGCCATATGTGTGCATCCTTGAGTGTTCGATGTCCCTCTGCAATCTGCGTGACAGAAAAGTCTTTGTCACACAAGGTCCCCCTGCAGACGATCATGACATGACCTCTGGCTGTGCAAACCTCATTTTAAAAGATGTTTTTAAAGATGTCGTGGCAGTGCGATCACACCTGACACTTGTTGAAGTGGATGATCCTGTTTAACATTCAGTGTCACCTTACCACAAAAGGTTGATGTGAACGTGTCCCACAACAGCATGTGTAGATCAGAGGGTGCAGTAGATGATCTGTTTGTGTGCATGATGTAGTAAAATCTCCTTTCAGAGGTCACCTCGTTCTCTACAACCTACTGAGCACGTAAAATGTGCAAAACCATGTGACTAGTGATGTTTGGTTGAAACAAACTTTTATAAGTTTGCTTTTTATTTTGCACTATGCACAAGCTGTGTGTTTTTCATTAATATAATTAAACAACAATGAGGCGAAACACAATGATAAATATCTTTGGATTGAACATTTCTCAGATTATATCCTGAAATATGTAATGTACAAACATCATGAGCCCATTTCTTTCTGTATTTCACTGAAAACTGTAAATAGTAGCAGTGATTTATTGAAATGTGCTCTAAAATCAGTGGAAATACAGTGTCTAAGGCAAAAATTGGTTATTGTACAACTCTAAACTAAGAGCTGTCACTTGATTTTTTTTAAACAGAAACCTTTATTCATTAACAAATGCTCCTATATGTTTTTTTTGTTTATTTTGTTTTTTCAGTTTTCTATGAGTCTTCAGGAAAAGTTTTCTTTGGTGGTTGTTTTGTTTATTATTAATGCAACACTTTTTCATACACAAAAACAAAAAATACAAGGCACATTTTTCTAAATAACATGTTATGAACTACAACAAAAAAGAAAAGGCGCCCACACCACAAACCAACGAGTCACACATAAACACGACATGTACACAAAAAAGTGCTGTGTCAGAAGTGTTGCGACAGAGCTCATCAGCCACACCGGGGAAAGTAAAAAAGCTGAAAAAAATCTTTAATACAAACACAACACTATAAAATCAAGAAGAAGATAAAATATTAACTTTAGTAAAACTAAAAGAGACTCAACTTTATTTTAAAGATATCAATATTCTGCCTTTTCCACAAACCATAAAAACTAAAATATGCCTCTTCAAATTTCTTTGTCCCAACCTTATAAATAAACAAGACAAGAGTCATAAGCTAAAAGCAAGTTGGATAAATACTAAATTATGCAGAACAGATTATTGGAGTATAAGTTCAGCTGCTTGTCTCCTGATGAAGATCAGAAAAACACTCATATCACTTCTGTTTTAGGAGCTCTGCATTGGCTTCATGTGTACTATTAAAATAGCTTTGTTAAAATACTTTAAGTAAATGTTTAAAGATTTTATTCTGAGTATTTATTTTTACCTTTGGAAACATTTCCTGAGAGGAAAAAAATACTCTGAGGTTCTTTACTTCTTCTGGTTGATCCATTACTTGAATTTTTATAATTAATGTTAATAATAAATGTTCTGTCTGTGAAATAAGACCTGAACCAGATTAAAAAGGTACCAAGAGGCTCTGAAGTCTGTTTAAAAGTGTGACATGGTCCACAGTACTGAAAGACACCAGTTTGAAGTGTAATTCACTATATTAATTAACTGACTTGTGGCGGTGGAGTTGGAAAGATCAGCTGTAGTTTTTGAGTGGTAGATAACTTTATTAATCATCTCTGCATCAATCAGGACAAAACGGTCCAGTGTTTTCTCCAACACAAATAGTGTATCAGTGCTATGAATGAATACATTCAGGTACTAAGTACCAAAAGTAAGTTAAGGTTTATAAAAACTGGCATAAAAAGACACGTTTTCCTGGTTAAATAAATGTTAAATCAATCAACAAACCTAAAGGATCAGGTTTAGCTCCCTGGAAGTAAAATATGACACAAGGGGGTTGACCTATGACCTTTCAAGTAACTGTTGCTACCCTGTAACACTGCATATTTCTATATTTATGTTTTATAACTATCTTTTGTACAGTTCTGCATACGATTTTCTCATTATTTATTCTTATGAACTCCTTCAGTTACACACAGACCCAGCAATTCATTTTTATCCTCTGTGGAGGACAAAAATTATTTTTAGTTAGATGTCTTGTTGCCGATGGCAAAAATCATGTTTTTTTTAGTATGAGAGCCTTTTTTTAAAAATAACTAAGATTTTTAAAAAGGCAAAATAATTTAAATTCTTTTAAAGCACAACTTTTATGACATGATATGGACATCTAACTATTTCTGTTACATCATGGAGCAGATGGGTAGAAAGGATTTTACAGAGAATAGAGATTTAAACCTAAAACCGTCTGAAAATGAGCTGGATGAGGTTGTGAGAGGGGGAAGATCAACACTCAGAGGATTATTCTTCAACCATTGAGGAGTCTGACCCCGAACCCAAGCCTGAGCAAGGAAAAAGGATCAATACTGATAGTGTGTTATGTATCAGGAGCAATAAGCTAAGTAACATTTATTAGTATTACAGTGTTTAAAAATTGACACACATCACAGGCACACACACAAAAAATACAGCTCAAATCTTGATTTGGCACAATACTGACCCTGCTGGTTTATTTAAATATAATGATTTACTAAATCTGTTAAAAGTGGGTTAAACCTTTGCCTCTTCTTTCTTTATCATTAAAGTATCAAGCCTTTTGTGGAAGACATCAGTTCTGACAACAACACTTCCATCAAAGTTCAGAGCCCTCTCCTCTACAATCATTTAGCACATGCTTTTCTCCAAAGTGACGTACATTTGATGTGGGGTTCAGTGTCTTGCCCAAGGACACGTCAGCATGTAGTCAGAACCACCACCTTCAAGATTCCATCTGCCTCCCAATATCAAAATGGGAAACAGACTTAAACAGAAACTTTAATCAAAACAAATGGTCAGAAATATGTTTAAATACATTTAAAATGACAAAAAGCTCAAATATTCAACTAATACATTTTAAAATTCTACATAGAAGTCATTATACAGGACGAAGGATGTTCAGGATGGGTCTGTCACAGTCAGATATCTGTAC
>JBAMHV010103686.1:0-19890 GCA_037177535.1 Pseudomugil gertrudae
GTCCTTAAGTTTATTATTTCTAAATAAATTTTGTCATGAATTTTATTACTTTCTAAATTAATTTTGTCATTATTTTTATTTTTTTCTAGACAAATTTTGTCTTATTTTTATTTTTTTCTAATTTAATTTTTTTATTAATTTAATTTTAAATGTAAAAAATATTATTAATTCTCACTTGCGCAGATATAGAAGGCACTAGCTAGACCAATACCTACTTTCAAAGTTATTGAAATTTTGTTTAGATTTTCCGAATTCACATTTTGTAGATTAGTTGTGATTCTTTCTTTAGGGTTTTTAATAAAAAATTTATTCTTAGTGAACAGAATTTTTATTTGATTGACCGTTTATTTGTAAGCTTTTTTAAATTGAGGATAAATTTTTCGATGTCTAGTTTTATTAGGTTATTTAATATAGAATTCCAATCACAATTGGAAAATTTTACATTTTTTTTTGCTATAATAAATTTATTTTCCCAGAACACTTTTTATTTCTTTTAAAAGATTTAAGAAGTTAGAATTTACATTTAAAGTCATTATGGCCTCTCTCTAATTACATTTTTAACACTTTAATATAACAATAAATTTTATAATATTACCTCTTTTTTAATAAAAAAAAATTTTAAATAGTTCCGACATGGTCCATGCACGAGATCTAACAATATGCAAATTTAATGCCACATGTTCAATAAGAATAATTGTGAAAATTTTCGAAAGGGATTTTATATTTACATCCTCCGACATATTGTTTACGTTCAACATTGATATTGAAATTATTTAACCTCTCGGATACATAATAGTTATCCTTCCCCGACCTTTTTTTAAAAATATATATATGGTCAAAAAGCGAGCAAAAACACACAAATAATTCACTTAATCTTTTCATGTCAATATTATATTATCATTAACTAAAGCATTTAACAGATTTTAAATATCTTTTTTTATAAGTGATTATTATTTTAATTATATTTTTTTCTTACCTAAATATAAATATCTTCATTTTTTTCTTAATTTTTCTGATCAAATTTTAATGTTTTTTAAGACAAATTTATTATTTTAGCGTGTTCTGTTTCCTTTTCCATTCTTTCATTTTTTGTCATAAAATAAGTAATCTAACTACATTTGAAAATTTTTTATTATTTTGTCTCATTTTAAAATATATCATTCTTTGTTTTTTATATTATTATAAGTTTTATTTTATGATTTTCATAAAATAAATATTTGAATTTACAATATTAAAAAAATGAATTTAAATTGAAAAAATCTCAATTCATTTGCAAAACAGGCTAATCAATACATTTATTCAATACCCTTTTGATAACAAATTATTAATATATATATAGAATTATAAATTAATCATGTTAACAAATTCTATAAAAATTTTAAAAGATTTCTCTTAATTTTCAGAAGATTAAAATTATTTTTTAAAATTATTTTTTAATTTAATATTTAACTAATATTTATTTTATTTAATCGAAATGTTATAAAATAAGAAAAATATAAATAATGAAATAATTTATATAAGAACTCGTCTCATCGCGAATTAGTGTCGTACTACCTTAAGGTCTTGCCTATTTTATGATGTAAAAGTAGATAAGTTAATTTTCTTAAATAATTATTTGGCCTGATTTATCTTTTAGCGGTATCGTTAATAATTTATAAGCAGAGAATTATGTATTTATTCTTCATTCTTTTTATTTAATGACAATAAAATTAATTTTGGAATTTGAAAAATCTTATTAAAAGTACAATACATTCTGAAATATCAAAAAAAGCGGTAATTTTTCCAATATAATTATTTTTAATATAATATTGGTACAGAAAATAGAATAAATTTTTAATTCGAGAAACAAGATTATATATAAATTGTAACGTGACAATAATATCTACCATATTTTAAAGTTTAGGATGAATATAAATATTTTTACCGATCGTAACATTATTTTTTTAAAACATTTATCTCAAAAACATTGAAATTTAACATATAACTTTGGCACCAGAGATCAGTTGATTTTTTTTTGATCAATTTTTATTTTCAACGGCGAGTCTCACCAAAAATAACTAAATTAAATTCTTTTGTTTAAAAATTAACTAAAAAATGAAAATACTTTTATATTTGTTGTAAGAAATTAAAAAAATATTTATGTAATTTAAATAAATATTAAAAAAAAAATTAACAAACTTATGGAACATAATTTTTTTATGAAATAGAACAGCGGTCTCCAAGCTTTTTTTGTCCTATGCCACATAAGGATGTTTCTAAAATTCATCCAGCCAAAGTTTAAAAGTTTTTCTGATATAAAAATTGTAGATAAAATATAGGAATTTTTTTAGGGTAAGATTCAGTTTAACAAGTTTAAAATAGTTATGTATTCAAGTACATGTCAGATAATAGAGATCGATAATGGGATTTTTTCACTTCATTTTTGAAAAATAATTTACATTCATATGTTACTACATAAATTTTTAAATTTCTACATGATTTACTTTATCGAATTTACTGCTAAAGATTTGATTATAAATTTACAAATTAAAATTGTAATTCAGAGGATTAGTGTTAAATACCTGGTTTTCTAATGAATTCTGACTTTTTGCAAATGAATTCGTATTATGAAGCAATCAAATTCAGATTTTTTGGATTAATTCTGATTTTTTTTAATTTCGTAAAATTATTTTTTTTTATAAAAATGATTAATTTAAAACATTTATAAAATATAAAAAACAAAGTGAAACTTTTTTTTAAATGACGAGAAATAATAAAAAAATTTTCATCTAAATTTAAAAAACTTATCTTTAAACGAGTAAAAAATGAAGGAAAAAGAAAACTGAAGCTGCAAAAATAAAAAATTTATTCTGAGCAAACTTTAAAATTTGATTTTAGAAATTATGAAAAAACTGCAAATTTTTAGGTAGAAAAACACCGAGGTAAAAAAAGAATAACTTTCCGAAGAAGATATGGAAAATCGATAAATTGATGTGTTTATTATAATCCAATATTAGGTTTTGCAGTTGAATTCAGATTTTGTATAATTTAATTACGCTTTTGAATAAAAAAATTAAAAAAACTAATATATATCCTTGTTATCTAAATTAAATAAAGGTATCTGTGGTTAAAACAAAGTTTAATATTTTTAAGTATTTAAATTTTCTAGATAATATATGATTTTCTCAGTGAAATAATTTCGAATAGCGAGGGGCAAGCTACGTTTCGCCCAGCGTTATTAAACAAATACTTTGTACTCGTTTTAAAAAAATTATGATTAAAAATTTAATTGTAGATTTTCTTTTTTTTTTAATTTAGGATGATTTTCTACACTTAAATAAACTAGTAACACATATTTTATATAACAATTAGGCGTAAAAAGAGCGTTTTTAACCGATGATAATAAAATTTTTTTTTATTAATTGGCACGTCTTTATAGTTTTTAAAATTTTTATGGTCCAAGAAAAAAAAATCGCTACCCATAAATTAATACATTTATTTTTACTTTTCGGTCAACTGATTTTTTTATTTGACTCAACGTTTCTTTCAAGTTGTTTAGAAATTGAGAATAAAATATTTGTTGTCTAATTTTACAAAGACAGTGATTATAGAATTCCCATAGATTTTGGAAATTTTAAATTTTTTATAAAATAATAAAATTTTTTTTACTTTTCTCAGAATACTTACTAAATTCTCTGAAAAGATTTAAAAATGTCAGAATTGGCATTTGTAGTCATTGAAGATTCTTACACCAATAACATTTTTGCATCTTAATACCAAATTTTAAATTAATTGTTACATCTAATGAAGGAGAAATCTTCTAATTTTCTAGTTGTTCTAACTTGGCCTAATGTATATTAGCAAATCCTATGCAAATTAAAAAATGACTTGTTGACCAAGATTTATTTGCTGTATATTCTAAAAGGGATATAAATTGTAATCATTCGAAGTATTGTTAAGGTTCACCTTAACATTTAAATTTATTTGCCATTCAGGTAATGATAGGTAAGTTTTAAGCTCTATTTTATTTTTTAATCGATTACTTATGCTCGTATAATGAACAGAAATTTCTGATGAATTCATTAAATTTTCTTATGTAAATATCATATTATCATTAATAAAGCAATCAATCGATCTACCATATATTTTCTTAAAATTGATTCTTCATTTGTCTTCATTTTCCTACTTCAATTAATATATCATGTTTTCCATATAATTTTTATTATCAAATTTTATTGTTTATTGAGACAAATTTAATATTTATGCAGGTTCTGTTTGCTTTTTTTCTTCATTTTTAACATGTTAAAATAAAGTTTAATCATTTCATATGAAATTTTTTTATTATTTTAGGGCATTTCGAAGTTTTTTCATTTTTTTTTAATTTTACAGAATTTTTAATTAAAGAAATTTCAAAATTAAACATTTGATAATACAAAATTAAAAAAAATCCGAATTAATTTAAATGCAAAAAATCTGAATTCAATTGCAAAAAGTTCGAATTCAATTGTAAAACCCTGTATTCAAATCATTAATGTTTTCAAAATTTTATAATTTGAATGGAAATGCATCAGTATCATAAAATCTCATTAAAACTGCCTCTGTTACTCATAAATGAAATCTTAAGTAGAACGGGTTACTAATAGAATATAAATTCGTTTTATTTATTTTTTGCTTAGTATAAGATGGAAAAAAATGATCTTAAAATAACTCGACTATCAAATAAAAATTATTTTAACGAAATGTTTTTCATTTAATATATATTTATATTTAAGATAATTATGGTCTCGCCTTGTGTTCTTATAATAAAATTATTAAAATTAATTTTAAATACAAAAAAAGATAATTTTATTAGTGATTCACTATTTTTTTAAAAATCAAGATAACAATTTTTTTATATAAGAATAATTTTATTAAAGATCTAATGTCAAGAATTTAAACGAGAATATTTCCCGTAAAAATCTTCTAATAATAGTTAACTTGTATATTTGGGAACTCAGAGTCCGTTTCATTTAAGAGGTCGCCAAATCGACCATGGAAAAGTCCATGAGAAAAATCATAGTTTTTTTGTATAAATAAAGCGTAATAATTCAGAAGGTATGTTTAGGTAGTTAATACGTAGTAAATTTAGCTGAATTATTCAATGCTATATTGAAGATTTTAAACCTTGCAATTTTTAAATTCTTTCTTGATTTATAAAGAAGTTTTTTATACTAATATTCTTTCACGGATGATTTTAGCGCCTTAGTGTCTTACATACTCAAATCGATAATTAATTAAAACATTTTTAAAATTTGAAAAAGATCGGTTATAATCACTTTTCATGCATAATATGAATATATTCTAGTTGTAGATTAGTTCAAATTCAAAATTTACTCCTCTTATGAACAATAACAAAGGATATATTTCTGAAATATGATTTGACTTTTTGAAAGTTCTTATTGTTAAATTTTATTTATTTAAACTTTCATTTTATTTTAAAATTTATTTTTTAACATATATGATAAACTCTTCAAGCTATAGTGTATGCAAAAAAAAACTTATTGTTGAAAAGAGATTGAATTTCTTTTGAAATAAGTTTTTCGTTACTACATTGAAAAATTTTTTAAAAACCCTGGATTAAATGACGTTTTTATATTTTGACCTAAAACGAAAACTAGGTTAAAGAAATATGAATAGCTGCCTTAATTAATGTTTTTCCCCCAATAAGAAATTTGTCTTCGATTGAAACTATTTGCGGTAATAAATTGACTGTTTATTTAAAAATTATTTAATTTACAATGGCTTTATAATTTATATTTTTGTTCAAAGAAATCGTACGTTACATATAACGAAATTTCATTTGTTATTTAACTTCATTTAAAAAAATTTACATTCATGTTTTTATGAAAACCACTGTATCAACTACGATCTTTTATTTTCTTTTTTGATTGAAATTTTTGTGCAAATGTAAACCATAAATGAAACACTCAAACTTTGATAAAAGCAATGATTTTGATTTTTTTTAACAGAAAAAAAAATTTTATAAACACTTAAGTAACATTAGAGAAATTTATATCAATATTTGCAAAAATGAGTTTAATTTTAAAACCAATCCTTGTACATAACAATTTTTAATAGATCAAATTTTCTATATTTAAAATTTAAATTTAAAAAATTCCATAAACATTTCAAATATTCTTTTAAAATTAAAGACTTTCGACATTAAAACATATCTGTAGGTCTGATTCAATTGCTTCGAAGGCCGTACATTGTAGACTCCTGTTATAGAATAAATATTTTCTATCGATCTTTTTACCGTAAACACAAGGTTTTTGTCAATGTTGAAAATAAATGTTGAAATTTTTTGTTTTTATTATTATTAGGATGGGAGAAACCTATTGGGATAACTCTTAAAGTTATAAAAATAGGTGAAAAAATGTTTTTTTCAGGAAACTTTTTTTATAATTTTAAATGCGATTAATTAGTACTAGAAATTGAAAGATATTTTTCATTTTGTATAACTTTTAACTGTTATTGAAAAATATCTTAGATTAAAAAAGTTTTATAAAATTTAGCGTAAAATCTTGCATATTTTTAAAATATATATCTTTGGATAATCTGATTTTTTAATTCTCATATGGTATTCCTGCCTTATTTTTTAAAACTTCATTATTTTTTGATTTTTATATGTTTTATCGTTTTTTTAATTGTATGATTTTTTAGTGTTGTATTAAATTCAATTTTTTTGTGGATTTGAAATTTATAAATGTTTTTTTTTATTTTTAAATGGTATTAAATTTTTTTATGTTATATACTTCAAGATTCATTAATTTACATATTTAAATGTGATTTTTATATTTTTATAAAATTTGATGTCATATTGAATTATACCTATTTTGCTTTTAATATACAGTTATATTACCTTATAAAATTGAGAACCTTCAATATTTTTTTTAAATTTATATTTAAATTTTTTCTCATTCGATAAATAATTTTTTTAATAATCCGAAAGATAATAAAATTATTGTTTTTAAAATTCAAAAAAAGAATATATATTGCAGATAATTTTATATTTATTTAATATTAAATAAAATTTGTTACAATTAAAAAAAAATTAGTTTTATAAATGAAAATGAATTATATTTTTTGGTATTGTTATCAAATTACAAAAAAAAAGAGAAAAAGTCCAATAAATACCCCGATGACCACTATCATACCTAAAACAAGAAGAATAGAAAGAATATCCGAAGTTTTACATGCATCGATTCTTTCAAGATTTATTTTAGGTGTCGTTGATGTCGTTTGTTTAACAACTTCTACATCTCTAGTTACTATGAAATTTAAATTTTTGCTGTTCTTCTTAAAGATATAAATATATAAATAAAAAATACTTGAGAATCAAATATAAATTCATGGTTCGAAATAAATAGCTATTATTAAAATTCATACGTAGATTTTGTGTTTTTGTTTTATTTTTATTGTGCAGAAATAAGTATATTCATTAGATAGAATATCCAAAAACTGCGGTTTTAATGTGTTTTTTAAAGGGGTTTTATAAAAATCCAATTCATTAAAATTAATTTGAGAGATTTCTTTTTGTTGTTTCCAAACCTCCCTTGGATTGTAAATATTGTAATTTTTACTTTCATTTTTGGTTATATTAAAATATTATATTATTATTGAATAAAAATACTATAATTAATTTTCAAGGGAATAAAAATGAATAATGAAATTTTTTTAAATCTTAAATTTTGTATCTCATTTATTAATCTATCATATTTCGTATTTGAATGTGCAAATTTTAAACACTCGAAATTTCTAATAAAATTATTGTCGAATAATTTCAAATTTTCTTTTTTCAATAAACTTAAAGTTATTATAAAGCTTTGATAAATAATTTATTTCAAATATCATCACTGGATTTTCTATCGAAACTATATATAAATCAAAAATGATATTTCTAAATCTGAAATATATCCAAAAATTAATGTTAAATTACCATCAATAAAATTTACATTTTTTTAAAAAATATTTTCTATTAAAATTTTAAAAAACGATTTTCTTCGAATCTGTCCTCTATTTTAAATAATACAGCATCAAAATAGGGCTCTAATAATTTATTTTTTGATTTAATATCATAAAAATATAAATTCTGATTATCTATATTTAACTAAAAACTACCTTTTAGGCATTTTAAATATGATGATCGATTATTTGATAATGAAATAAATATAATAAAAATTATTTTCATTTATTCAAATCTCTAAATGTAAAAATATAATTTATATTGATTATTCAAATATATTAAGAGATCAATATTAATAAAAATAATAATGTTCTAAAGGTTTAAATGTTTTTATTATATTTTATGATATTAATAAACATATTATATTTGTTAATTAACATAAATTTAAATTACAATCTAACAAATAAAAAAATAATTTTTTTTAATTTTCTAATATTTGAAATATATATAAAAAAAAACATTTGGAAAAAATTTTAAATATTAATAATATATTTTTATATTTTTTATGCATTGTAAAAAATAACAAAATAGTAATAATATAAAAATTTTTTATTCAAGTTAACACTATTTTTTTTTCTAAGAATATATTATAAATATTTTTTTAATACTTTATTTTTTTTTAAATTATTTCTCATTTTATTATAATTTAATAAAATGTAAAAAAAAAATCAATCAGTAAAAAGCGTTGGCGTAATATTTAATTTATATCTTATTAAATAATGTATGAAAACGGTTAAAAAATAATTTTTTTCAATTTATCAGAAGAATTTATAAAAAGACTTAAACCTATCTTCTTTAAAATACAAATTATATATAAAGTGTAATTAATGATGTTTAAAATGCAAATCTAAAAATATGTATAATCATTTCAGTAAACTATTTCTTTAAAACGTAAATAAAGAACGAGGTTTAGCATTTACGCGATTTTTTATTGATTTATAATATTTTTTTTTTCAACATTAAAATTTAACAAGAGGAGATTCCCATAATAATTTTTTTTTCAAATTAAGAGGAGTTTTTTAAAATCCTTAATATTTTGATTAAAAATCAATGATATCAACAAGAATAATTATATTGAATTGAAAACAACAAATAAAAAACGATATATTAAATAAATGCCCAATAGAGAAATTTTAACTTAAAAGAGAAAAATAATTAAATGAATTAAGAATGATTTTATATCTACAGATTAAATAAAATATTATATATTTTATCAACACTTAATCTAAGGCTTACTAAAATATTTTACATCAACTGAGAAGAATTATGCAAATATAAATATTAAAAATCTTTTAAAATCATAGATTTATATCTAAATAAGTGAAAAAATTATCGATGATTTACTGCCTTGCTATTAGAAAAAATAATCTTTTGAATAATTTCAAATATTTTAAAAGATGGATGAATATATGGCATTAAAATTGATAGATGAAATTTAGTTGTTTAAAATATTTGTAGATAAATTAAAATTTATAAACTTTAAGTTACAAGAAAAATCGATATTTTATAAACCAAGAAATGACTATGAAAAGTAAATATGATTTTTTAAATTGATTTAAGGAGAAAGGTTAGCTTCCAAATAGTAATCAATACATAAACGAGTTTCAAAAATTTCAAATTTACACTCTTATAATAAAAAATATGCATCTAAAGATTTAAAATGTAAATATATGTTCATTTATTGTACGTAACTTAATGTTTATTGTAAAAAAAATCTTTTTTTTTAACTTTAGTAAAAATGCTTGAAGAATTGAAATATTCTATTCAGGTATTTTATAATGATTTTTTTGTAGTTCAAATCGTAACTCAACTAAAAAAAATTTTATTTCAAAAATCGGTTAAATCTATTAATTCTCCTGAAAGTAAAAATAAACCTTTTAAGATAAACTTCATTTGTTAAAATTGTAATTCTTCAGTTAAATATGAATTCGTACATTGACCAAATTAACATATGTGTAAATAAAAATTTAAAAGCTTATCATGTTAAATGCTACCATGTGATGGTTTAAAATCATAGTATGGTTATTATAAAAATAATCTATTGTCGTATATAAAAATATATATCAAATTAATCATTTTTAGATGATTAAATATGTCTGAAAACAAGAAAATCTTAGACAAGGTTATGCTTGCTGGTATAAATTCTAAGCCAAGATTTAAAAAACTATTAATAATTTTTACTAAATTCATAGATATTAAAGAAATAAATCAAATAACTCATGCCATTTGAATGAAAGATCTTATGATAAGAATTTCAGTGCTATAAAAAACTGATTGAATACAATTAAAAATATTTTCAAAATCGTGGATCCTATTCACATAGAAAGTAAATAAACCCGAGGAACATCTTGGAAGCAAATAACTCGAAGAAATGAAATTTAATCGTTTGTTCAATTTATCAGAAGTATTTTTTCAATTAAGGGTTTGAAATCGAATTATTTTTAAAAAACAAAAGATTTGTGAAAGGAAAAGAAAAAAAAGGCATAAAAATAATGAAGGTGGGCAAAATCGAATACAAAACCGAAAATATTAAAAATTTTTATCAAATGTTAATGAATTTTATTTTCTACTTTTAATATAATATGTTTAAATTTTTAGTTTTTTTGTTTCATTTTCTATTTATGTGTAAAAAGTTTTATTTTTTATACAAATGACTTTAATTGAGAAATTTAATATACGAGAAGCACTTTTTTAATGTTCATTTTCGTACGTGTCCAACGCGAAAATTATTTTTGAATAAAAACCAGCGTTCAGCTATGGATAGTTGTATATTGAAACTGATTATAATTTAGAATAAAATTTATGTTAACTTTGTTTCAATAAAAATTTTTTATTATTCAAAAATCTCCGATAAATCTAAAAATGTAAATATATAGGTTTTGAATCATAATTATCGGAATTTGTTTTGAGTTTCTGTTGTAAAAATTTTCATATAAAACTGAAAACATTTTAATCTTTTTGTTTTTTTCAAACAAAAGCAGTTATCATTAAATATTCTTAAAAAAAGATAAAAATTAGGATATTTTAAATAAAGTATTTATACTTGTTGGATTTTGTTGCATATTTATTGTTTTTATATTGCATTGAAATAAAATGTCATTTTTTTAAACCAAAATTAATTTAAATTAATTTTTAATTCTTATAAATTAATGTTCAATAAATGATTAAAAATTTTATTATAAAAATATGAATAAAAATTATAAACACATATTGTGATAATACATAAGAATGATATCTTAATCAGCTTAAAAAATTGAATTCATTCTCAGTTAATTACAAAACAAGCAATATTTATTGTCTTAAACTCTAACAATAAGTTTTATTCATGATATAATCCCACTTTTTCATCCAAACCTCATTCATATAAAGTAAATTTTTTAAATTCGAATTTGAAATCAATATTTCGATTTTCGACATGCCAAAAAGTTTTATTATGTAAAATCTTTACAAAATTAATATAAAGTTAAAATAAATGCAAAATATACTTTTATATATTTTAAATTTTATACAACAAACGTTTAAAAAGTTTTTTTTTCATGTATTTTTTTAATTTTTAAAAGTGTTGATTAAATCAATTGTAAAATGTTTTTTTTTTCTTTATAAAAAATTAAAAATTTAATAGAATAGAGTTTGGTAATACTAAACACACGAAATAATTTAAAACATATTCCCATAAACCGGAAATTTAAAATATGAATAAATTTTATATTAGGAAATTTATATTCAAAATATTTAGATCTAATTTTTATAAAACGGTGCTAAAATATACATTTATTTTCTTTTTGGTAATATTCTTTTGTTATCGATTATCTATTTTTCTTAAGATAGCTGTTTTCAAGATTTTTCCTATTTAAAAATATATGAGTAAAAAAAATCTTTGACATATTTTTTGTTTTGCATAAATCTTTTTATAACTTTAAAGAGAATCAAATTATTATTTTCATTTTCCTGTTGTTCATTTGCCTCTAAATAAATTCTTGATCGTTAAATTGATTTTCTGTTTAGAAAATGGCAAATGTAATTCGATATAATAATTTTAATCTTCAACTAACTTAGAAAATTATGGTTAGTCAATATCTTTATAATTAAAAACATTAACTTTACTCTGATCACGTTATTCATAAGGCTTTTGATAAAAACCAATATTTTTAAACAAAGTAACCTAATAAATTTGATTGTTTTCTAAGAATAGAATAAATTTAATAAATCTTCTTATATTTGACAATAAAATTTTTAATTATTCGATTGTTAATATAGTGAAGCATTGATGATATATTAGGTTCGATCATAACTGAATTATTGGTAAGGACTGAAAGGTCTATTTAATGGTAGATAAATTTTTCGGTAAAAAGCGATTTTTTTATAAGATCATTCCTCATTTAGAAAACTATATGTTCAGTTCATTTTTAAAAATATGAACTGTGATCCATGCATTTTGGTTTGACTGATGGGTTAAATTTTAAAATGACAGGTTTTAAAAATCTCTAAAATATATGATATTTTCAAAAACAAGCGACTTTTTTTCAGACATGCTTGCACATAGATAAACTGTATGTTTTTTCTTAGATAACTTACATTAAAAAACAAATTCATGTTTTAGTTTAAATGTTTAATTTGTAAATAGATTCATATAAAAATTATGTTTTATTACAATAACGGATTTTTATCGCTAAATCATCTCAAAGTGAACGTCACGGATCATTTTTAAAGAATTTTACACAAATCAGATAAACAATTTGAACTGATTTGCCATTTTCAATTGATACAAAATGTTGTTTTTTAAATCTATTAATCGAGAAAATATAACCATCAAATTAGTGTTATCCGGATTTTAAACTTGTGGATTTAATTTTTAAAATACTATTAGTTCCCTAGATTGCAAATTTATACTTCTTTATATGTTTAGACATTATAAAGGCATCGAATCTCAAACATTTAGAATACTTTTCCTTTTTATAGTTTTTTGAAGCGTATTTGATAAATCAATTTTAATTTTGTTTTTATTTTTGTTATTATATAGATAGGAGCTGGACTTATTTTTTATTCTTTAATGATTTAAATTTCTTTTGCTACCCATTTTTGTATTAATAATTTCCATTTTTTTTATTTAATTTTTAAATATTTTTGAATTTCTTGATTCGATATTTTTGACAACTTTAACTGTATTTTTGTTTTTTCAGCCACATAGAAGTGTTTTTTAACTTAGATTTGTTATAAAAATTTATTTTGAAATCAAATTTTAATTATAAAATAAATAAATTTATAAATATTTTAATTATGATTTTGGAATTACGAAGAATTGTTTTCATTATAACTGTTATTCTGTTTTAGTTAATTTTTGTATTAATAATTTAATTTTTTATCTTGGGACCCAGAATTTTTAGTATGACCCGAATTTTATTATTAACTGATTAAAAATAATCATATTCTATTACACACAACAATTTTAAAATGGTATCATTATAATACAGAGATGTTAGTGCTATAAAAAAGATGTAAAAAGATATGAGGTGAAACTTGCTCAAAGGTATAAGTTTGAGAAAGCGAAATTCTTGAATTTTTTTTTAATTTTTAAAAACTAAATAAAACTGATCATTATTTATGGTATAACTTTAGTTTTTTAATTTAAATTTGTCTTTAATTTTAATATTTTTAAAAATTTTAAATTTATTTTAAATTTTTTGAAAATTTGATTTTATATACAGACCAAATCGATCTCTAAACGTTAAGTTTAATAGTGAATGAATTATTTGACCATAAAAATGAACATATTTGAATATATATTTTTAAATTATTTTTTAAAAAATTGAACGAATATAGTTATCCGAAACATAATTGATGGTTAATTGTAGAATTTTTCAGCTAATGAAAATATTATCATTTTTTCGGTATTGGTAAAACTGGTTGACTAATCTTTGCATGCGCAATTAAAATTTTTTTTAATATTTAATTTAAAATTTAAAATTTTAATTTTAACTTTTAAAATATGTGTAAACATATTTTTTATGTATTTTTTTAGGCCTTATAAAAAAATTTGTAATCACGTAGCTGGTGCCTTCTGCTCGCTGTTGCATCAGATTAAAAATGATCAAAATAAAAATTTTTTTAATTTCTAAAATTAATAATTTTATGAATTAAATTAAAAATCTTTATTTTTAAGTTTTTAAAAAAATGTTTTTTTTAATTTTAAAAAATTTAAATTTAAGAGTTTTATCATGTAAATATTAATTTAAACATAATTTATAGAAAAAAAAATAAAAATATATCATCTTAACGTGGGATAATGGTCAGAAACTTCACAAATAAAGTTTTAAATTTGTCTTATAGCTCTTTAGATTTCTAGAAATCAAAAAATTCACAAAAAATGAGATTAAAGGAGTGGTTGTTCAACTTACCAGTCATATTTTTTTATAATTTTTTCTTTTGCTTTCCACTAACTCTTTCAATATTCTGGATCTTACATAGGCAAGTAGAAACAAAATTTTTCGACGATTTACTTTTTAATTTAAAATATTATAATCAATTCGATTTTTTCTATCAGTCTTCTATAAGGTGCTCCATGTATTAGTGTCTCTTTCAACATGATTAATTTTGATTTGGAAAAAGGTCTCGGAAATTCTCAAATCCACTTTTAATAATCTAGTTTTACTAATTTTAAAGCTGTCGTTGTATTTGTTATGACATTCATTAAGACTAAAAATCTATTTATTGAAAATTCTGTAGTTGTAATTTCTTTAATTAAGTCCTATTCATCATTATGGATGTCGTTCTTATCTTATGAAATGTTCAACTTCGAATCATCAGATGATATAGTCTAACTTTCAAGTAACAATTACACTCAATTTTATTTTTCATTACTACGATCGAAAAATTCGTCAATATGTTTCACAATTTAAAAGATTTAATTAATCAACCATCTTTCAACTCCTAATTTTCGTTTGCAGGCAATTGCGATGAATAGGATACATAAAATTTGACAAATTTTCTGACAATCGATGATTCTTAGTTTGCTGAACGAAAAATCTGTATCAGAATTCACAATACGAATTCGTTTTATCCTTTGAAAAATTATTTGTATTTTTTTCTGGATATAATTTATGATTTCATCTTCTTTTTGAATCAAATAATATAAAAACTAATTAGTTATTGGAGATAGTGTTTTTAACCTAGATTTGGAATCTAATAAAAAACAAACTTGGAATATCTTACACTTTATAGGATAATTTTTGAGCTTTTAAAAAAATATTTTCTACATTTTTGCTCAAACAACAAAACCCTGGATTGAAAAGTTATACTTTATATTCCTACACACTAAATTAACTTGTTTTTTTAATAAATTTTTTACTTTTAGTTTTAAATTCTTTAAAAAATTAAAAAATTCTTTTATTCTATTCAAAATATTTAAAAATATTTTTATTTCGACCATTTTAATATGACGCAAGCGCGAGAAGAAGGTACTAGCCACAAGAATACCAAAAATCTAACCATGTTGAAACTAAATTTTAATAGCTTTGATAATAGAGGATTTTTCGATCTATATAATAATTGTTGCAACCAATATCATAATTTCAAGAACAATATAATAAGTATTGCAATCAATATCATAATTTCTAGATCAATATGATAAATGTTGCAATTTATATCATCAATCTTGCGATAAATATAATAGATGTTGGAATCAATATCATAATTTTTCGATCAATATAATAATTGTTGCAATCAATATCATAAATATTGAAATCAATATAATAAAAATTTTCTATTTATCAAAAATTTAGTTCAAAAGATTTACAAAACATTTATTTGATGAAAAAATAGTTATTCCAGTATTTTTTAACGTAATTCAGCTTTTTAAAAATATAGAAAAATTTTACAAAATAAGGTAATAAAATATTTGTTTTACGTGTTTTTTCCAAATAAACCCATTTAGTTGAGCATCCGTATATGCCATTTCATAAATTATTTTTTCGAACTGAAAAAATATTTTAAATATGATATAAAAAAATGGTGAATATGGAAGAAAATATTTGATAACAAGACTTTTTATATACAAACTAATCCACCATATGTTTAATTCCGGCCTCGTCTATTATTTAAATAAGATTAGAAATTCATCGTAATTGCAACCTTTACTTGATCTATTTGAGAGATTTTTTGAAGCCCTTATTATTTTTGGCACTTTCATAAATTCAAAGGTATAATGTAACCTATTTATCTTTGTGGCGATTAGGAAATATTATTTTTATAAGCACATGAATCAGACATATATATATATAAGTGGACATATCTCTAGTATTAAGAACTCTAAATGACCGTGTTACTACATCAAACCTAACTCAGTCTATTATAACCAGATCTTTTTTCGTTGTTTGGAATCTAAAATCCACTATACATTTTTAGGTAGCTAACTCTAATCTAATGATTAGAAGAAGCAAATCTATGCTCAGGCAATTTTGTTACCGGATAAAGGAAAAAAGAAATTTCTTCAGATTCCGGTCGATTTTAATAGTTGATGAATCAACATTAAACGTACGGCTGTTTCATTTTATCCCTTTGTGTATATTTAATTTTTATTCCAATTTAACGAAGGTCAAACAATTTTCATTAATTTTTAAGCACAATTTTCAGCGCCTTTATCTATTTTTTTCTGAAAACACTATACTCGATTATAAATTTCTTTCGAGAATAATATTAATCAGTTGGTTATTAATATGATACATAAGGTGTAATCAGATACACGAGAAAAACCATTTATCTAGTCAAGTTATCATTTTTCCCTATCCTCTTTCTGTTCCGCCATCTTATGTACTTTGTCATTATTTAATGAACTGTCGTTTATATCAGTATTTCTTGAATAGTTTTTAGGAATAGGTATTTAATTTTTGATGAAACAATTATTTTAAAAATTATTAAAAAAAATATTATATTGATTGTAAAAATTATTATTTGGATCGGGAAATAATGATATTGATCGGAACAATTATTATATTTATCGATAAATTATGATATTAATTGTAATACTTATTATATTGATTGCAACATTTATGATATTGATTATCACATTTATTATATTTATCGGGAAATTAAGATATTAATTACAATACTTATGATGTTGATCGGGAAATTATGATATTGATTTAAACAATTATAAAATAGATTGAAAATCCCTCTATATATTCAAAATTAGGATTAAACTAAAACATCCCTTCAAAATTATATAAATAAAAAATTGTATTTTTCACATCAATATTTTAGTGTTATTTTATATTTTTTGGGCATTCTAGTCAAAATAAAATGATTTTTAATGAAAACGGAAAACAGAATATTTTAAATAAAAAGGAGATAAATAAAATATATAACATTTTCTGAAGTATGTTTTTCCAAGAGATGTTTAATTATAGTTTTTTTGAAAATACAAAGAAATTATCTTTTGAAAAAAATTAAAAATAAAAACACAGATTAACTCGGTTAAGATTACCTTTTCCTTTATTCTCATATGTAAAAATAACTTTTTTTCCAATTCAATATCATGGTAATATTAATCTAATTATACATTTTTATATTTACCTGCATAAATAATAAATTTTTTTTATAATTTTTTAATATTTCTATACTTTCATATTTTGATACACAAATAACCGATAATTATTATATTTTTTGAATAAAATGAAAAAAAATATATTTAAAACTGTCAGTATCGTTGCGTATCAATGAACAAACTAACATGGCAAAACCAAAATTTTATTCAATTTTCATAAATCCTCAATCCTTTAATCGATTTTATGTAGAAAATGATTCCTTTTATGACTCCAGTAAAGATTTTGTCATCGCGGTTAGGATGTAGAAATCTAATTTTACTGATCGGATTAAACGGTTTAGATGTTGAAATCGAACAAGAAATTTATGCCTTCAAAATTCATAAAGAGTGGGACAAGTAGGACAAAGTGTAGACATTATAACAAGTATGCGATGCAAATCTTGCAGTACTTGATTATCGCCTCGAACAAAAGAATATCTGTGTTACGTGGATTCAAGCAGAAGAGCTAATTGTAAACTTGCGCCCGAAGTAATATTACAAATAGCTTTTAATCGGATACTACAAAGACCAATTACACAACTAGTTCAAACCCTTTATATCAAAAATCCAACCATAATAGACTGCTACAATTTTAAATGTCAAATATGTACCATGTCTAATGAAAAAGCTCATCTTAGAAAACTATGAAACGGCAGATATTGAAGAGTATACAATAAGAGAAAATTCTTCTTAGAGATACTTATATAAATCATCAAGATCGAGAAGATTTTTATAGATTAAACTACAACCAAAGAATTAACTCAAACTCTGTGAATAGGAATTATAAGCATCGTATAACTGGTCCTTGGATATTTTGTCTATTTCAATGTCATTTACAACTTGATAGATCCGTTCAATCTTGAAAAATCAGATTTTTTTCATGTCTAAAGAATAGATTCATCCTCTTGAATCTCAATATAAGAAATAATGTAGAATCAAGATCAGTTATTTGGAAAGACAAATGGCTAGCATATGATTCCATCAGTGATGGAAACAAATTTATACATGAAACCGTTAACAAATCTGAAAACTTTGTTTCTCCAAATAATGTTCACAGCCAAAATATAGAAAAGATTTGAAAGATCTTGAAACAAATGGATAAAAAATATAAAGAAAACAAGTCCAGAATCGTTAAATACCAATTTTGACCAATTTATGTTGTGATCTAGTAATCCTACCCTCAATTTTTGGAATAAATTTACAAATATTTTAAACTGACACTCCAATTTTTAGCCAATAATTTTGTGAAGATAGTAATATATAGGGAAGTAAATTTAAAAAATTATTCCCTCGAGCCATTTAATAATAAAAAATATTGCGGAAGGCCAGTAAATATATAAAAAAAATTTTAAATTTATGAATTTTCTTGTGAAAATACCCCGCTTTATGTGTATTGTAACATAAAATATAGGTTTTATCACTAAAAAAGTAGAAAAGCATTTTAATTTTAAAAAATGAATCTAAATTTGAATTTCTAACCATAATTTTTTAGGAAAGGGGTGTACTAATTATTTTTGAAAAACGCTCTACGGGCCGGATTTAAACCACACGTGGGCCAGATGTTGCCCACTGGCAGTAGTTTTCCCATCACTGATTTAGACTAAAGAATTAATTTAAAAATTTAATTGGGAATATTTAAAAAATAGAACATTTTTGTTTTAATACGAAAATAGATATTTTTTTAATTTGAAAAATAGAAAAAAATTTCCAAAAATTTAAAAAATAGAAAATTTTTTCATAAATTCTTATTAGAACATTTTTAAATAAATTTAAAATGTAAAAAATTAAAAAACTTATAAATATAGAAATTTCATTAAAAGAATTCATAATATTTTACAATGGTTTAAAATATTAATGGGTCTACTTTTTGGGCAATTGCGAGTAAATAAAAAAAACTTTATTTAATAATATTTCTGTTGAAAACATCTCCCTTTATGTATAATTAGTATGTAAAATACACATTACTATTCATAAAAGTGAAGAAAAAAAAATGAATATAAATTTAATTTTTTAACCTTTATTTTTTTTTATGGAAGCACTTAATTCTTTAGAAAAAACAATGGTTGGACCTTATTAAAATCTCTCAAGGCTAGATGTGGCCCACAGGCCGTAGTTTGTTTATCACTGATCCCAATCTTAAATTTACAACAAAAATATTTAAAACGTCGTTTAATTTGCGTTTCTGCCATTTCATTAATCACTGAATCTAGTGTATAAAAATACATAGAAAACCTCTGTAGCAAATTATAAGATTGTGAAGAAGGAAATAACAGGAGTTTCATCTAAACATACATGTTATGTTTAAAGAAATAATAATATCGATTTATAT
>JBAMHV010103802.1:0-19849 GCA_037177535.1 Pseudomugil gertrudae
CATATATACATGAAGATCTTCTTGGCAAAGCAAAATTGCTCAGCACAGTATAGCAGCCAGACCATCATTCTGCCTGCCGTGATGCTGGACAGACACGTTAAAAAAAAGGAAAAAAAAAATAAAATAAATAAATGGAGTGGATGCTGCCATTAGTTAAGCATTGTGTTGGTTTAGAACCTGTGTTAGCTGATGATCTTTTAAGTCATATTCATTCAGAAAATTTGAGTAATGTAAATGGTTGCAAATGTTCAAATGCAACTGACTGAAGGGAGACAAATTACTCAGATTAGATGTTGATGGCAGTGGACAGTAAGATCATTAAGTAACCTTCCTGCAGCATGACAGCATGCATTCACCATAGCACTGCATTGTTTTCTCTAGTGTCACATCAAATTGTCTTTTTTTTGGTCTCACGTACTGAAGTACCCTTAAGTTCAGCTCAATTGTTCCTCTGCAGTGATCTTCATATGTTTGCTTTCCCTTTTAATATAAAACCTTGCACTTGAGAGCCTTTGTCATCTAACTCTGTTTGCACAAACTACAAATATTGTGTGTAATTACAATCAGAAACTATAACACAGAATTTCTGTGCCTCTTCTTTTACTGTCAGGACAAAATGCACCTGAAGAAGCACAGGAAAGCGTGTGCGTGTATGTGGCCATGTCTGTGTGTGTGTGTGTGAGAGAGAAAGGAAGCGAGAGGGAGAGAGTATAAATATAACATAGACAGATGTGGTAAAGACATCAAGAAAAATAGGTCAATGCAGAAATGGATGCATTCAAGAAGCACCTATAGAGATGGTATGTTTTATCAGAATGAGTGTTTTACAATCCAGTAACATTAATTATGTTGCACAAATTTGTCTTTTTTTCTCGCAAAATATTTAATCTGTTTATGGGAAAAAAAAAATTTTAATTTAGCAAAATATCCTAAAACAATATTTTATTTATTTCTAAAATCAAATGATAGTTTATCATATTTTTAATCGAAAATGCTCATAGTTTGTTTTGTTATTTAGCGCTGTCCAATGTATCACAACGTCCTTGATGCTTCCTTCACCAACTCTTTCATTTTATTTAAAATCCTGCAGCTAAATGCACCTGTAGAAACAACGGCTCTGCATTCAATTATTTTGTGCAACATTCTACAGGAAACAAAATGACCTGATAACTGATCAAGTAGTAACACATGGAGAGGCAACTGCAGGATTCCAGTATTAAGCCGTTCATAATCCTGCTGTGAGTGATATCTTTGATATCCTGAAGGATAAGAAAGGCACATAATGGAATAATAATTGGATCCTAACTGTTTAAGCATGCTTGTGGTCCTAATCTAAGCTTAGGCCTGGTAATGGAAACTGAAGTTGACTCACACAAAGGAATTGCACAGTGTGATATTCAACATGTTTTACTTATACTAGAATATATTAATAGGTTTTCTTTTATCTGGATAAAATGATGGGAAAAGATATGCAGGATGGGAAAAGATATGCAGGAATCACAGGGCTGCATTGTAAATGAAGGCATAAAGCTCCAAGGATTTAAATGTAAGCCTGAACAAACACATTTGATATATCAGAAGGTCTGAGGGAAATGCTCTTATAAGCATAAGAAAATCTGAGTCTGTTTAGAAAAACTCTTCAAAGTCTGAAATTCAGAGATTTTCATGCAAACATGTTACAGTGTTATGGAAAAGCATTCCTAAAACATGTTCAAAGACTAAATGCTATATTTAGCTAAATTGCAGAATTGGACTGTTTTGATTTTTTCTTTATTGATTATCTACCCAAGATTTTAGTGTAGTTCTAAAATCATAATATAAGGTATAATAGGACTGGCTGTATTAGGCAAGCCAAAGCAAGCATCTTAATGTAACAAATAGATATCGTACAGTGTTTAGTCCTATAGCAACTAGCTAGATCTCCATTTTTCCCATTGTATGCCAGAATTTGAAGAGCTTGGGTTGTCTACCTAAATTATAAAGGAGTAATTACAACAGGAAAAACTGGACTAACTAACTGAACAGTGAAGCTAACATGCAATGCCACTAACTGCTGTGGACCATATGTGTACGCACTACAAACACTAAAACGCAGTGAGATGAATGTCTGTTGAACCTGGAAGCCTACCAGGGGATGACATATTTGGACTGACACAGTAATGTATATGTTTGGCTAGTCCATAAAACTTAGAAGCTCAGCAGTCATTTTGCTGTGGTCCCCATACATGTACAGTTCATTCATTCAAAAGGTCAGCAGAGAACTTTCTTGGCCACCAGCCCATGAAACACACTGATCTGCCACCCATTGTTTGTTTTTCTAAGCTGACATATGGCTAATGTATAGCTATTTGTATTTTTTAAGGATTTTTTGCTTCTGTGCTGGTGAGCAAGCTATCAGTGAGAAATGAAATGAAGAGAAAATGGATGATGATTGTGATGCTGGTGGTAGAGAAAAGTTCTATCTGTCTGCTATATCAGGATGATGTCATGTCAATAAAACCACTGTTTTACCATGCTAGTTGCTTTTTATATTTGTGAAATGAAGTTCCTAAATGGACAAAAGCTGGTTTTCTAGTTGTGCTCACAGATTAAAGCAACAGCTCTTTAAGTTAGTATGTATGTCTTTCTGAACTAAATTATCTAATTTAAAATGGAAACATGTTTAAACAACCATTTTTCAACAACAAAACGGCAAGTTTATTTTTGGATTCTGATCAGCCTACAATTGTAGTAGGCTGATGGAAGTACATTCGAGGTTAGAATGCTAATGTGTCAGGGATAGCTTTGTGCTGGTGTGGGGATATTACACAGAAATAAAACACTTGTTACATAAGTTGGTATCTAAATTTGTGTTCTTATTTTACACCTCTTTAACAGAGATTCCAATAATTCTTCATGTGGCTGAATCATTGTGTAATAAACAAACAAACGTAAACAAAAGAAACACTTAACCCTATAAGCCAATTTAGTTTTCTGTTGAATGTGGTTGAACTAGCATCCTCAGAAAGTAAATTCAGGGCTGAGTGCAGGCAGCAGACACTGAAACGTTTCCTCAAAGCCATTTCTCACATTTATTTTTCCTCTATTCTTTCTGCCTCAAACACACTGAAACACAAATTAGGCTGCTCTAATATTTATCACTGTGGTCATGTATGGATTTAATTTATTTAGAAATGACATTTATAGAAGTATTAAATGTGCTCCTTCTTACTGATAAGTTCAGCTGCCCGTTTGCCAGATTCTTAGGCTGTTTTGTGATTTGCATGTTTGTAATCTCCTCAAAGTGTCACCGTGATAATTACGCCAGGAAGACAAAGTAGTAGCGGCATACATAGTATTTTCAGTAACTGTCCCATTGGAATGTCCACATACATCCACAGTGCAGCTTCAAGGTGATAAGCACACATTTTCCTCTCATATTTTTTGATTGCATGCTTCACTCATACAATCAATTTGGGCCAAGTTTCCTGTACCTTTGTAATTCACACATCAGCAATCCACCCCATGTTTCATAGGACAGTTCATGTTTCACCAGGAGCTTTGTTGACTCCTCTCCAAAGGTAATTTGATAGTTGTGGCCATAAAATTATATCTTGTCCTCATCAGTCCAGATAACTTTGTTTTAGATGATTTGTGACTTGCCTCTATGCTACTTGAGATATTGCAAGCAGGCTTTTGTGGCATTGGTGTTGTAATGGTTTCCTTCTATGGATGTGAACATGCTCCTCATTTTTACTGAAGCGCCTTCATATTGTGCATATTCAAAGAGCCACACCATTGTTTTTTTCTGAAAATCATGAGTGTGAGTTGAAATTATTTGTGCCTTTGCAACCCAAACAATTTTTCTCGCTATTGTGGCTGAAATGTCCTGAAAAAATCCTGAATGATCGTGATCGCCAATCACTTAAACGTTTGGTGAAATCAAATCAAAAGAAAACAACAGTAGAACTCAGGGATATGATTAATAGTAAATTCAGAGCATTTCCACATGTGCAATGCAAAGGGGACTCAAGGGGTTGGGACTGAACAGCTGTGTAGCATTAAGAAAGCCACTGATCAGTGAGGCTAACTAGAAACTGCTTCAATTTGCAAGGGAGCATTAAGATTGGACTTTGGAGCAATGGAAGAAAGTTGTGTGATCTGATGAGTCCAGATTTATCCAGTTCCAGAGTGATGGGCGCATCAGGGTGAGAAGAGAGGCAGATTAAGTGATGCAACCATCATGCCTAGTGCCTACTGTACAAGCCTGTGGTGGCAGTGTAATAATCTGGAGTTGCTGCAGTTGGTCAGGTCTTGGTTCAACAACAGTATGTGCTCAAAGAATGAGGTCAGTGACTATACCTGAATGATATCCTGAATGATATCCTGAATGACCAGGTTATTCCATTAATGAACAAACTCCAAGATGACAATAACAGAATTAATTAGGCTCATATTGTGAAAAACCGGTTCATTGAGTATGAGACATCACTTTCACACATTGATTGGCCACCACAGAGTTCAGACCTTAACCTCATTGACAATCTTTGGGATTTGCTGAAGAAGGCTGTGCGCAGCAGAGTGTACTATCATCAATGCAAGATCTGGTGACAACTTAATGCAACACTGGATGGAAATAAATCTTGTGACATTGTAACAAAGCTTATTAAAACAATGCCATAGTGAATGTGTGCTGTAATCAAAACTAAAGGCGGTCAAAATAAATATTAGTGTATGACTTTATTGGGGCCATGTAGTGTATTTTAAAAAGAGCAACAGCAGATATCTGATTTAATTTTTTTTTTAAATTGCTTTACTGAACCACTAACCATGAAAAAAAAAAGTTTTTAGAATCATTCTTAGTCATTGAAAAATGGCCAAAGACAAGCTTATTCTGCCTGAGTGTGTAAACTTATGAGCACAACTTTATATTTTTTATCATCTATTTATACCAACATTTCCTCCTATATTAAAGAATCCTACATTCTGGTGTGGTAATTTTTTGGAAAACCCTGAAAGAAATAATCTAATATGAGCATGTGTGAGTAATGTGTGTGTGTGTGTGTATGAACCACGCTGTAGTGGGTGTACGCGATGGTTAAATCCCTAGTTAGAGATTCTTCTCTGGTAAAAGCCTCCAAGACGAGAAGCTCTCTTGTTTGCAATGATGACAACCTCTGAATTATTCTCCTTTAGAGATAATGCTCAGTCATCCACGTGTGTGATGTTAAGCTGTGCTGCTGACTTCTTGATCAACAGTTCAACTGTAAAAACCCTGGTACATTAGATCAAACATCATTCTGCTGCACACATAGCATCACACTGGTGGTGAGGATATAGCTGACAATAAATATATGTATGTATCAGTGATGAATAATGTATGCATTTATTTTGTATAATGTAGTTAGGAGGATGTTCATGTATGGATGTAATAGTCATGTATTTACCTAGATGTTGTATGGTTGTACAGACCTGCAGAGGGCGATCGCAACTAAGGCATGCAAAAAACTGCATGTAACTGCATTAGAGTTGAATAATAAAAGAAGATGTTGAGTAACCAGCATTAGCATCTCCACCGTGCTTTGTGTGTTGAATAAAATTGTTAATTAGTACACCCTAAGAGAGCTACATAACATAAATTGGTGACGAGTCGTGTTGTTCGGAACCTTTTCTCATTGGCTGGCAGTGAATGTGAAGTCAGCCCTGTGCAAGTGTGGACCAAAAAGAACACCTGCGTGCTGGTTAGCTGTTATGCTAGTCGACGCTGCTTTCCTCGGATGAATAAAGTGCGGCAAATGCTCTGAGCGTTTCGAGGGTGCAAGTTATTCCAGAAAGACGCATCATGGCTGGAATATTTGGGCATATGGATGCGTTTGATGAGGCTGGTGAGCAATGGACAACGTATATTAAATGTTTTGAGCACTATGTTTTGGCTAATGACATTCAAGCGGCTAAGAAAGTTTTTGTGCTGTTCAGTGTGATAGGTCCTAAACAGTATGGGCTGCTCTGCAGTTTGGTGGCTCCCACGGCACCCAGTACAAAGTCTTATTATCAAATAGGGACTGTGCTGCAAGATCACTTTGCGCCTAAGCCGCTTGTTATTGCTGAAAGGTTCAGGTTCCACAAGCGAAACCAGAAAGAAGGAGAAACTGTAGCACAGTATGTGGCGGTGCTAAAAGGACTTTCGGAACACTGTGAGTTTGGAGCTTATTTAGAGAACGCTCTGAGGGAGAGATTCATCTGTGGATTAAAATGTGAAGCTGTGCATAAGCGTCTTTTGATGGAGAAAGAGCTGACGTTCAAGAAAGCAATTGAACTTGCCGTGTCGGCAGAGACCGCGGCATGTGATATTCAGCAGTTAAGCAGTTCCCTGAAAGTGAATGCGGTGTTCTCGCAAAGTGAAAAATGTTAAACAAACAACGTGCCGTTTTGCCACTGTATGTGGTGAAGGTAGAAGCTCCACCATTGTTTGGCAGGGAGTGGCTGAGAGCCATTAAGATAAATTAGAGACTTAAAGACTGTATATGCCATAGAGCAAAGACAAACAGACAGCTTAGAGGCTGTGCTAAAGAGACATTCTGCTGTCTTCTCCAAGAAGTTAGACACCATGAAAGGAGTGAAAGCCAGACTCACTCTAAAAACCAATGCTGTTCCCAAATTCTGCCCACTGCGTAACGTGCCTTATGCTCTTCGACCATGAGTTGAGACTGAGCTGAACCGCCTCACTGAGCTGGGTGTCATCTCACCTGTAGCAGATAGTGACTGGGCTACGTCTGTGGTGCATGTCAACAAAAAAGATGGATCCGTGAGACTCTGCGGGGACTTTAAAGTCACCATCAACCCGGCTCTTTGCATTGACAAGTACCCAATCACACGTATTGAGGACTTGTTTGCTTCTCTCGCAGGAGGCCAACGCTTCAGTAAGCTGGATCTATCCAACACGAGTTAGAAGAGAACTCAAAGAAACTGCTGACCATGTCAACACAGAAAGGACTTTTGTGCTTTAACAACTTACCATTTGGTGTAGCGTCATCACCCGTCATGTTAGAAGGCAATGGACCGGGTGCTCCTTGGACTGCCACACTGTTACCTAGACGACATCCTTGTCAGTGGCCCAGACGAACAGACACACCTGAAAACTCTGGATGCTGTCCTCGGCAGGCTGGAAGAACACGCCCTGCACTTAAAGCAAGAAACATGTTTCTTCTTCCAGGAGTGTGGAATGCCTGGGTCATGTCATTGATGCTGCTGGGCTCCACAAGTCACCTGAGAAGGTACGTGCCATTGTGGAGGCACCAGCACCAAGTGATGTAAGTCAGCTTTGCTCATTCTTATGAATGCTTAATTATTATGGACGCTTTATCCCTGACCTGGCCACTGTGCTGAAGCCATTGAATGAACTGCTCAACAAAGAAAATAAATGGCAGTAGACATCAGACTGTGCATCCGCATTCCAGAAAGCTCACACACTACAATCCTGAGCTGCCTCTTCGCCTCGCTTGTGATGCTTCACTCTACGGGGTTGCTGTGCTCTCACATGTCATGCCGGATGGCAAAGAGAAACCCATAGCTTATGTTTCAAGAACTCTTAGCAAAGCAGAACAAAACTATGCTCAGATCGAGAGGGAGGCTTTAGTTTCTCTTTGCAGATCATTGGGAAATGTTCACATGCAACATCCAGTTGTTTTTTGGGGAAACTGGCCTTAAACTGTGAAAAAAGCTCTGGATTTATCAGTTCAAACAACATTAGGTGTCAGGCTTTTTTAAAGCGAGCTTTTGACTGTTTGATCATAATGCTGCAGCACTGAGTCCTCTGCGTCCGGCGTGGGTTTCGGCTGTTACAGCCATTGCTTCGAGTTCAGCGCCACAGAACTCTTTCGCTCACGTCAAGTCATCCGTCATTGGTCAAATTCACCAGCTGGGGCTGCGCAGATTTAGCCCAAACGAGAAGCAAATGAAGCGGGTGTATCACACTACCTGTCAATCACGCAGAGTCCAGTGAAGCTGTGTTGATCCACTTGGGCTGTAAATGATTAGCCCATTTTTAAATGATTAGGGGTTTTTGTTTAAATTTTGCTGTGTATTATTATTAGTATGGCTCTATGTATTGTTGGTTAATCAAGAATTAGAACAACCTTTTTACAGTTTTTTTTTAATTCATTAATGTATTATTTTTTTATCGTTTCTGAAACATCCAGGGAGGGCTAAGCCCTGTTAGCTCATTTATACTAGCCGCCCCTGGACACCACTCATGGGGTTGTAACTTTATTAAAAAAGTTGAGTAAGACTAGTTAAACAGTTAAATAAGTAGTTCTGAAAAGTAATGGTATAATATAATCTAGAATGGATGCATTAAAGCTTTGGGGGCAAGGCTCTAAGAACTGTATAAATATAGCAGTCTGTGACAGCCAAATCAGTTTTGACAGATTTTTCAACTCACTCATTGGTTGTTTGACGACAGTGAAGTGCAAGTAAGGTCAATTTATTGACTAAACATTAAAAATACTCCAGATTTAATTTTCTATTGATAGTTTTTGAGGAACTGCTTTTGAATTTTTTTTTTATCCCAATGCAGCATCACAGATTCAGATGTAAGTGTTATGTTGTTAACCTCCAACAGCCTGTACCAACAGGCATATTTGAAACAGTGTTGTGTTTTATGTGTTGCTCCTGCAAGGATAAACTCAAGGGCATTTTGACATGTAGAGAAGTGTTAAACCACCCATTATGAAAACAACCATAGGTGCCACAGCAGCCTTATATAACTTTATTTTCACTACCATGTGTATTTGTTACTTTGACTACTGCTAAGGAAGAAAAGGTCTAAAGATATCAAAAGTTCTGTAACATGTAAGATAAAAACAAGATAGGGCGATAACTCAAAATATAGTCACTTCAGGTTGTTATAAAAGTTCCTTTATTCCCAATGTGAGGCTGAAGGAGTCAAAAAGCTGGAAGAAGGTTCAAAGATATGAGAGCAAATATTAGACAACTACTCAAAACTAACAAACAAGACAATCTAGATATGATTAGAGGAGGACTTTTTTTACCCGCAAATATGAGAGAAGCTGAGAGACGCAGGTGAAACACATGAGAGTGGGTCAGGTAATCAGACAAGCAAGAGAGGAAGAATCATGACAATGACTTTATTGTTAAACCAGCACATCCGCCCTCTTGCCTTTATCAAGGGCACTATAAAACACATTATCTTGTCAGATGTGCTGCATCAGACCAGGGGCATTATTTCTCTCAGGTGCTTTTTCCATTAAAATAATGTCTCATAGAGCTGCAGCATAATGTAAAGTTACACGGCCAAATCAAATTATCATCCAGTTGAATGGGCTCTGCAGCAAGTACAAATGAACTCTGACCAAGACTCTATTGTTTGAAGGAAAGACAAAAATAAAAAGGTGTGATGTAGTGAAGAAAGTTATATAAAGAGAGTTTTAAAAAGAAGAAAATAGCAAGTGGGTGTAGTCCATCCATTTGCTGTGAGAAAATTAGTTGAACTATCTCTAACTCTAAAGCTAATTTTTCCGCCGGCTTCAAGTCTGCTGTGATGATTATTTGGTGTGACCGAAGAAGGGATTTAGTTACAGAAATAATTATACAGTACATATCTTAAAATATAAATGTTGTTCCACATAAAGATTATAAAGAATACCTTTAGGCTTTTAACCTGGAAAAATAAAACCAAACTGGAAAATTTCCAAATGATGCTCTTTTTAAGTCAGTATGTCAGACAAAAACTCAAAATCATAATTTTTTAATATAATTTTTTTGTTCCTCTATTTGTCCCTCGTCCAGTGTTTTGTTTATGTCTCCGTCATGTCCTTATCACCTCCAACTGGTAGAGACAGATGGACCTCCTTCAAGATTCTGCTTCTGCTGAAGTTTTCCTGACTACTATCACTGAACAGCTTGTTGATGTAGAAAACAAAGGGGCTGACTCAAATAAAACATACATTGCAATATGCTGACTTCCTGCTTCTCTGTAAATTAAAAGTTATGTTTATGCAAAATGAGGTAAGGATGGACATCATTTTGAATTCCGTCACAAATTAGTTAAATTCTCCTACCCATGGTGGATGATGTCATAGTGAAACCTCAAAGTGTGACCCATATACGACAGGTGGGAGGCTGCGATGTTACATATTACATATAAACATGTTTTAGATTACATAATGACGCAGAACCGACTAGGCTCTTTTGGTCAAAAACAAACCCTGTTCTTTGGAAGCACCAGAGTTAAACCAGCTAAGCTCTTGCTCCAGATCGTGCTCGGAACACCTCACCAGGGGGGAGGCATGCTAACCAGATGCCTGAGTCACCTCATCTGGCTCCTCTACATGTGGAAGAGCAGTGGATCTACTTTGAGTCCCTCCCGGATGGCTGAGCTTCTCACCATATCTCTAAGGAAGACCCCGGCCATCCTGCGGAGGAAGCTCATTTCGTCTGCCTGTACCCGGGATCTCATTCTTTCGGTAAGGACCCACAGCAGTTGACCATAGGTGAGGGTGGGAACATAGAGCGACCAGTAAATTGAGCGCTTTGCCTTCTGGATCAGCTCCGTCTTCACCACAGCAGACCGGTACAGCATCCGCATCACTGCAGACGCAGCAGCTGCTGACGTCACAGAAGTCCAGCAGCTGAACACCACTCTGGTTCAGATCGGGGAGGGGGCAAATCTCCCAATCACACCTCTCCAGGTCTCACTGTCGCCACCCACATGAGCATTGAAGTCACCCAGGAGGACAAGGCAGTCCCCGGGGGGAGCACTCTCCTGCACTCCCCCCCCAAGGACTCTAGAAACAGTAAGTACTCTGTACTGCTGCTCAATGCATAGGCACAAACAACATTCAGGACCCGTCCCCCCCACCCGAATGCGTATGGAGGCTACCCTCTCGTCCACCGGGGTGAACCCCAATGTACAGGTATCCAGCCAGGGGGCAATTAGTATGCCCACACCCACTCGGCGCCTCTCACCGGGGGCAATGCCAGAGTGGAAGAAGGTCCAACCCTTCTCAAGGATACTGGTTCCAGAACCCAAGCTGTGTGTTGAGGTGAGTCCAACTATGTAGGAACCTTCCCTGCCAGAGAGGTGACGTTCCACATCCCTAAAGCCAGCTTCTGCAGCTGGGGATCGGACCGCCAGAGCTCCCGCCCCTGGCCGCCGCCCAGCTCACACTGCACTCGACCTCTACGGCCCCTCCTGCAGGTGGTGAGACCACGGGAGGGGGGGCCCATGCAACTTCTTTGGGCTGAGCCCGATTGGACCCCATGGATAAAGGCCCGGCCATCAGACGCTCGCACTCATGCCCCACCTCCAGGCCTGGCTCCAGAACGGGGCCCTGGTGACTCGCGTCCGTGCAAGGGAGCCTTCCGTCCAATGATCTTTTTCTTCAGCAGCGGTTCTCCAGCTGCAGTGAGAATCAAACACTGTAGGTTTCTCCAAGGTCCCTCCTATTGCCATAGCAACATAGCTAGACAAATAACTGAGAACGGGTTCATGGCTCACGCACCTAATGGTGCACTCACTCAGATCTCCAGCTCTCCCTCGAGTGATTTGCAGCCAAGTGTGAAACGGCTGGATTGAGAATCAGCACCTCCAAATCTGAGACCATGGTCCTTAGCTAGAAATGGGTGAAGTGTCCTCTAAGGGTGGGTGATAGAGTCCTGCCCCAAGCGGAGGAGTTCAAGTATTTTGGGGTCTTGGTCATGAGCAAGGGAAGGATGGAGTATGAGATCAACAGGCGGATTGGTGCGGCGTCTGCAGTAATGCGGACACCGTGGTGCACCGGTCTGTCGTGGCGAAAAAGGAGCTGAGCCAGAAGGAAAAGCTTTAAATTTACCAATTTATTTTTGTTCCTGCCCTTACCTATGGTCAGAAGCTGTAGGTATTGACTGAAAGAATGAGATCGCAAATACAAGCAGCTGAAATAAGTTGCTCTGCTGGGCAGCTGGTGTTTCCCTTAGAGATGGGGTGAGAAGCTCTGTGATCTGGTAGGGGCTCTGAGTAGAACCGCCGCTCTTCCACATTGAGAGGAAACAGATGAGTTGGTGAAGACATCTGGTTAGGATGCCTCCTGAGTGTCTCCCTGGTGAGATGTTCTGGGCATGTCCCTGCAGAGGGAAACCTTGGGGGAGACCCAGGAATTGTCTCTTGGCTAGCCTGAGAATGCCTAATTTTCCTCTATGAGCTGGCAAATATGGTTGGGGAGAGACCACAGACAAGTCTGTGGTTCCCTCTTGATGCCCCCATGACCCGACTCCTGATAAGTGATAGAAAATACGTAGATGGATGGATAGATGGATGGATGGATGGCCTGCAGCAATACTATCTGCCAAGGGAGTTCAGTCATGTGATCACCATCTGTGTTTAAATTCTCCGAAAACCACTGCAAATGTGAAGATCCACTATGTCACAGCAAGGCTGCAGACTCAATACCTCTTCTATGTATTTTATGTTTTTTTCTTTTATACTAAAGATTCTTCATTTGCTAATGGATTAGCTGCTGGAAACCGTTTTAACTGAGGGAGTCATCCCGACGTGATCAATAAAGTTACGTCTTTCTTTCTTTATCACACAGCTCCATTAGGTCCATGTCACTAGAGGTAGACAGTAGAGAGGTGACATTGTGCACAACTACCTGAGCCTGTTATGCACCAGTTGAAATATAGAAAATATTGATTTAATTCCAAAGGAACTTGTGCTAAACATAATGTCTACCTCTGAGTAAACTCACCTTGGTCTTCATGACCCTCTGCAAGTTGCTTATGAGAGTAAGTCTCCTTCACTCTTCAAATATGCAAATGATTAGACAAGTCACACTCAATCTAAAGTGTACCTTTGGTTTTAATCATAGCATTGTCTTTACAGATATTACAACAAATATTTTAACTAAATTAGACTATAGAAAGTATTCTTAATTAGAAAAATAAAACATTTATTTATTTAACTGTTAGTTAGTGGCTTGGGAATGAAAATAGTAATGTTTCTTTGGATACATTTATGACTTCAATGAAAGAAAAGTTAGTTGCATTACAGCTCTTGTTTTTTTGCATTAAGCATGCAGGGAGTTAAACAGGGATTCATTATCTGGGGTCATGGACACGGAGCAACTTTCTGCCCATAAATTGATTCCATGCCCATTCAGGAGGTGCTTAATCAAATTGTACTGCACTGTACAAAGCTACCTAAATAAAATGGAGCTACACTTTTGACCGCATGGCTATTTTCTTTGCGTGAAAGAACTGTGTTATCAGAGCTTGTTCCTGTTATAAATCCTTATGGTATCGAACCTTATGATGCCGAGAAACAAGTCGTACTTCGAAACCGGGTAGTAGCTACTGAACTATTTCAGTCAATATATAAAAGAACCAAAGTTTGAAACTCAGCCCTAGTCATGGTTGCCATGGCTGCACATGCAATTGTTCATGAGCAAATAAGAGCCCGACGTGTTGATCCCCGTGTAGTGGTTAGGGCCGTAGCTTCCTATTCCTCCTGCTTCCTCCCACCATCTAAAGATGTGCATGTTAGATTGATTGGCCATTCTAAGTTTCCTTAGGAGTTTGTGTGTGTGTGTTGCTCTGTGTTGCCCTGTGATGGACCAGCAACCTGTCCAAGGTGTACCTCCTCCTCTTACCTGATGACTGCTGAGATAGGCTTCAGCTACCTGCAACCCTTAATTGGATGAAGTGGTATGGTAAATGGATGGATGGATACTTTCAAACTTGTCATGCATTTTAAACTTGAAGCAGATTTCATTATTAGGCTATTTCCTGTCCTTCCCAATTATGAAAGAAGCTGTGAGTTATAAGGGTCAGACAAAGTGGTGCTGTCAGCAATAATCATACACACACCCATGCCTTTACGCATGCATGTCAGCACTACTTTGACAGCTCAGTTTACTGTTTTGTAATTTACATTTATAAATTGTCAAATATAATTAGGCAGACTTGCTGTCCCCTGTTTTTAATAACACAACATAAAATTCCATTAAAATTAGTTTGAATTTTTTGTATATAAAGAACAGAAGAAAAATGATCGTATCTACCTATCTCAACCACACTGCACATTTTTACTGCAAACGGTTTTCCAGTACTCTGTTTCTAGTTTATCAATGGTTGTGATCAGATCAAGTATTCTGTAGAGGCTTGTATGCAAAGATGGATCAATACTGGATTTTACATCATATTGACTCTTGTAATAAATGTTCACATTATCAAGCAGTGCACTGAAACCCGAACAGCTGGAAGCAGTTTCTGCAGCAGGTGTCAGATAAACTTCTAGCATAGTTTAGGATGGAAAATATCCAGCAGGTTAGGTGGAACAACATGCACTGAAGCATAATCAAAATACACACTGGACTTCTTGATGAGGTACATGTTTCCTACAGAGAAGCTGGAGAAAAGAACATAACACTCCAATTCTATCAGCTCCACTGCAACGCTGTTTGCAGGTGCTACAGACGTGATACGAGATGTCTATGACTCCTGAATAATTAACTTAAACCTCATAGTAAATATAGGTGGTCATTGTTATATAAAAATCTATTCTTCTTTATAGAGCTGAAACTAGCTTAGTGGGATGGTGTCTGTGTTATCCTTGACTTCAGGTTTATTCATTCACATTCCAGTCTTTTACACAAATCACCTGTTCAGGCTGCACAATCTCAGGATTGTGTTAGTTTTTGTGGCAAACAAGAACCAAAAATAGCTTTGTACTTAGTTTTTAAAACATTAGAATATTTCAGCTATAGTCTTAATATTATAAAGGGAATTCCTTGTAGGGGTCGATGGCCATTCTTGTGTTTACAAACTTCATACTTAATGTACTTACTAGGACATTGTCCTTGCATTGTCTATTGTGATAAGACCGATTTTTGATATCTTCTGTGCTTTACTATCCTTCATTTTCTAACGTGAATGGAGACCTGTGCTCATCCCACAGCAGGTGCTGCTTTCAGCTTCACTATAAATGTGTCATCTAACACTTAAGGTTTGATTAAATTTCATTAATTGTCCTAGCTTGGGGGCTGGGCGAGGAAGGGTGGTGGTGGCAGCAGGAGTGGCCACTCTTATGGCGCTTTTCCAGTAGTACCTACTTTACCTGACCATACACGCTTCAACCCGAAAACAGAGCGAATGCAACGCCCCCACCCCCACAGTCAGAGGAGCCGACCAGCGCCCTCGAGGAGCCAGAGGCCCCAGACCTCCACTCCGCGGAGGCCAGGTACACAACCTCTTCTTTTGTTGTGTTCTTCATTTGCTAACGTGAGTGGAGACATGTGCTCATGCCACAGCAAGCTACCCTGAGAGAAATGTTTTTGTTTAGTTTTTTTTTCATAAACTAGACCTGTCGCAAAGCACCTAGAAAGTTGCATTGCTCGGGGGGACCCCTCCCACATTAAGAGGATCACAACTTTTAATGGAAAAGCAATGGAGTAGAGTCGAGTAGTCACTAATGTAAAGAGGGTTTATTGGAGGATTAGCCAGGGCCAGGTAGAGCTCGGTCGATGAGAGTTTTACACATGAGAAGCATTGTGAAAAGAAGCTAAAACGAGAGAAATATGACCTACTTTGCTAGTTCCCATCAGAACCCTTCTGGGTCAGCGATCTATCTGACTTACTGACTGGCTGACCTGACAGACAGACATACAAACATGTCCTTATCAGCTTAGTAAAGCTGTGACACCAAGATGTCAGACAATCTTGATACAATCTATAGCAGATAGTTTGTTTTGTACTTTTAACTTTAGAGAAAATCATGTGATTAAATATTGAATCTTTGAAAAAAAACCTTGTTGAATCCATGAATCTGACATCATTGGTTGACATTTTTTAGCAAAGTTAGGATAAATTTTTGATTATTTTTTTAACTTCTTTTTTTGTTTTTTGTTTTATATTTGTTTTTTTTTAATTCTGCTTAGAGCTGCCCGTAGATTGTATAACCTGCTTCAGTTCATGCTCGTCATTCTGTTCAGTTTCTTTCTTTTCCTGTCATTTATCTTCTACAAGAAAATAATGGAGAGCTGTCATCAATAAATATATGCAAGGACCTTGTATGTCTGTATGGATTTTTTTGTCAACACAAACACACTTGGATCCATGTTAATCAGTAGTACCGGTAAGTTTTACTGGTATGATTAACACATGTAAAGCTAAATGCATGTGATCACAATAAATTCTGGTGTGTTTTACACACATTTGGAGTGATGAAAATAATTATAGTGTACAAAGTGTATAAAAGGAGGATAAAAGATTCCAGAAAATTAGAAGCACTAATTAAAAAGCCTAGAAGCAAACGATGGCCATCTAATTTATGAAACAAAAATCTGCTTTACCTTAAAGCTTTGAGTGATGTTTACGTTCTGATACACACATTTAGAAACACACATAAGAGCCTGTAGCTTAGAATCATTCTGCAGCCTTCAAAATGACTCATTTTTATAAACAAAGACGAATAAAGATTCCACTGTCATTCTATAAATTATTGATATCTTAAAAGAATTGCTTTACTTTATAATTAAGTTTAGAAAATGTGCTAGACTGATGCATACTGTTAGATCTGGAAAATGACGAAGGCAGTAGATCTTACACAGCCTCAAGTGGTCATCTATTTTACAATGTGATGTATTTAATGTAGTGTCTGTTAAAGATTGATTTTTTTCATTTCAATATTTCACGAGTAATAGTAATAATAATGAGATAATGGGCTTCTTATGGAAATCATCCATCCATCCATCCATTTTCTTCCGCTTAATCCCAGAGCGGGGTCGCGGGCTTATGGAAATCAAAGAAAGCCAAATGCAAACAGTGGGAGGTACAAGTATAAACTATATGAATTCCTGTTCAGTGGCTGCCCAGTGATGTGATAGTTAGCCCCGCAGCCTCATGGTGCTGGTTTGAGCCTCAGCTCAGACACTAGCCTTTCTGTGCGGAGTTTATACAGTATGTTCTGCCAGTATTAGCATGGGTTGTCTGCTCTAGTTTCCTGCTGCTGTCCAAAGACATGCATGTCATGTTAATTGGTCATCTGAATTGTCATTTGGAGTGTGTGTGACTGTTGTTTGTCTCTCTATGGTGGCCCTGTGATGGACAAGGTGTTCTCTGCCTCTTGTCCAATGATAACTCGTACAGGCTCCATATGCCAATGACCCCGAATGAGAAAAAGCGGTACAAATAATCAATGTTGAGATGCAATTCCAGTTCAGTAATGTCATATCTAAACACTGTTAGTTTAAATATTACATCATTAACACATTTCCAAATACAACACTCTCAGTGTTATCTATGATTTGAGGGTAAAACTGCCAAACCCCCTGAAAGCTTTAGTGGTATTTTTTGAGTCTGTTCACATTACTGTACTTTGTGGATGTTCACAAGTAGACCTTGATACCACAATAATAACATTGATATTTTATGTAAAAGATCTACATTGTGTATGTTGGCCATCTGTATTTAATCATGTGCCATGGTCTTCATATGTCTTCATATAAGTAAATCTACAAAACACACAGACCTTAGCCTAATCAGTTTTTTGTAAAAACCAAACCCACTGGCTTATGTTTAGATAATCAAGTTCATGGTTAATGTTACAAATTAAGACACCTGATAATGGTTAGGGCATGTGATGTCTGGTAATAAATAAAGATAACTCACGAGTTGGCTTGGCATTAAATACCAATCTAGTTACAAGGGGATATTAAACTCTGTGTTCTCATATATTCACTGCTTTTGCTATCTTCTGCTGGGAAGTATGTGAGTTTGAGGAGAAAAAATGGCTAAATACATAAACAAACCTGAGTAGGCTTGGAGAATCTGCAGTTGTGTCACAATGTCATCAGCCAGATCTCTCAAAGAAACAGAAAAAGAACAAAACAGACAAAAGCCATGTGTTCACAGACAAATATTTACTCTGTCCAATTGAAATTATTCTGATCAGAGATTCCATCTAACATGTTTGCATGTACACAAGGTAAGTTATCTGATCTGTTGTTTTACTCAATGAAATGATTACATATGGCCATAAGGTTTTGCACATTAATTTGAAAGTCTATTCTACAAATAGACCAGAAGGATCACTGCTCAAAGGTATATAACTACATCTCTTGTAGGAATCAAGCAGGGTCCTGTCCCTGTAATGTTGTAACTGCAGATCTTTTATATTAACTCAGAGGAGGTTAACTATTGAAAGGAGTCTCAGTAATGTTCAGCTCTGAGTGTCAGAAGCCACAGCTCATACTCGAATGGAGCACACTAATTTCACCATCAAGAGTCTCAAAGGGTATAAAAAATGTGATTGTTATCACTAGATTCTTGAAATCACACACTCTTGAAACTGAGTCTTGTGTTTGCACCAGCTTTACATCATCGTACTATTAAGAGTCCTTCAGGCTTTCTGAAGACAAAGAGGGTTTGCCAAATCACATCCTTCCCTTTCCTTCACTGTCTGCTTCCTTAATCAAATCAATAACACAGGAAGCCCAGACACTTAATAGGCTGCAACAATAGAGGTCAAAATGAAGCTGGACAGAAAACATGACAGTCAGGCATGGCATCAGGATGAGTGGAATGTAAGGAACCAATGCAGGATGGAGATGCAGGAGGAGGTAAAAATGCAGGAACAAAGATTAATGTAAATACAATTTGACTAACATTAATCTAAATTGGAAAAAACTCAGAATAAAATCAGGAGAAAAGAACCAAAAGACAACACAAAATCTATAACAGTTTTTTTTTTAAAAAAAAGTTCAAAGACCCCTCTGCTGGGTGGGCAGATGGGTCCAAAGGCACGGCCAGGCCAAAAGGACAAAGTCTATGCAGAAAAGACAACCAGAATGCTGCACTGACATCTGACCGACTACAGTAAGTCGGCTAGAGGTCCGATAAAATAGCAGACTTGCTCAGGGGATTGGCCCAGAGGTTGCAACAACAGGAGCTAAATCATGGATAACTCCAGCGAGATCTTGTAAAATTAAAACCCAAACATCACAGGAGAAGTGTTCTCCTTCAGGACAGAATCATCCTGAGATGCATGGTGGGACCACCTAGGAGACACGAACCGAAAAGAAGTATTTCCCAACCTGGGACCCCCTCAGAGACTTCTGGCATGGACCAGGGCTGACATGCAGCGAGTGTGGACCTGGACTAGGTCCACTTTGGTCTATGGGGGAGGGGAGGGGTCTGGTACAGGGTCTGGTTCAAAAAGAGGTGGAAGAAGAGGGTGCCCTGCAAATGTTAACTTGGATGGCTTTATTACAATATTTTTTTATTATGTTTAAAATTCAAGTTATATATTGACTTTATTGGGAAACTTAATTTCCAGACTGTTATAATTTGCTGTGGCCAGCTGTGGAATTCTGTTCTTTGAATTTTAGGTGTGGTTGAGCAGGCTCCCTGGAGGCTCAGGGTGGAGTCTGGTGTGCTGATTGAACAGCAGCAGCTAATCTGAAACTGGTTTTGGACCAGCAGGAATTCCATTCTGTGCCAAATTATCTCACAGTATTTGTCGTAAAACTGGCTCATCCTGGTATACTGCACACCTTGTGCTCTAATATATGTTAACTTTGTTGTGTTTCACATCTGCGACCTAGTACACCTTCAATTCATGAGAATTCATCTCCAGCCGTTTACCCAGTCTGCTGTTTAAACCCGCCTGCTACAGTGCTAACTAAAGGCACTTTTCCATTAGTACCTACTCCGCCCGGTCTCACGCGATTATCCCCAGAAACAGAGCGTTTCTATTATGATTTGTCGTGCCGTGTGGTTACATTTTCCGTACCTACTTTGTTGTGGTTCTAAGCGTGTCGGGCCGTGCGGGTAGCGTGACGTACACAGGCTGGCGTCCATTGATTGGTCTGATATG